>BLSH010408486.1:474176-484780 GCA_018402905.1 Glandirana rugosa | reverse complement strand
TCCCCCCCCCCCCCCCCCCCCGGAGTGAAAGAACAGAGGTCTGTATAAGTAAACACAGACCTCCGTTCTGTGAGAGGGGGAAGGGCTGTGATCACTTCCCTTCCCCTGCTAGGGCAGCCCACACACAGTTAGAACACGCCCAGGGAACACAGTTAACCCATAGAGCGCCCCCTGCAGGTTAACCCCTTCACTGCCAATGACATTTACACAGTAATCAGTGCATTTTTATAGCACTGATCACTGTATAAATGCCAATGGTCCCAAAAAAGTGTCAAAATGGTCCGACATGTCTGCCCCAATATCGCAGTACCGCTAAAAATCACAGATCACCACCATTACTAGTAAAAAAAAAAATTAAAAAATAAAAACCCCAGAAATTAATTCTCATTGTCCGTAAACGCGGCCACTTTTGCGCAAACCAATCCATAAATGCCGATTGCGATTTTTTTTTTATCACAAATATGAGGAAGAATATAAATCGGCCAAAACTGATGAAAAAAAATGTTTTTTTGTATTTTTTTTGGGATTTGTATTTTAGCAAAAAGTAAGAAATTTGTTTTTTTTTGCAAAATTGTTGCTCTTCTTTTGTTTATAGCGGCAATCAGAAATGACGCAGCGGTGATGAAATACCACCAAAAGAAAGCTCTATTTGTGGGAAAAAAAGGACGCAAATTTTGTTTCGGTACAACGTTGCACGACCGCGCAATTGTCAGTTAAAGCGACGCAGTGCCAAATCGCAAAAAGGGCTCTGGTGTGAAATCCTTCCGGGGCTGAAGTGGTTAAAAATCAATATTCACACTCTTTTTCAGTGAGGTTTTTGGCCTAGTTTTCCTTTTTGTGTTCCTTTTAACGATGAGTATGTGTTAAATGACATGGTTCTGTTCTTAGATCCTGTGAGTTCAGGCTAGCGAGATGATGAGCTTTCAGGGGTTGGGTCCCTGCTCCCCTGGGCTCACAGGAAATCGGCAGGAGACCTAATTTTTCTCTGCTGTAGGTCAGTGACACCTACAAGTCTTAAGGATGGATTAATGAATTCAGAGCTGCATATTCATTTGTCTCTATTATCTGCCTTGAATACAGCTTGAATAGATATTTTCCATTATTTGGGGATTTAGGGTGAAGAACAGATTAATATAAAAGTTGAGGTTAAAGAGGAAGTAGAGACGTATATGGGGGGTGAACAGCAGTCCACGGAGAAGTTTGGGATGATTATAAAAAGTGAACCAGATGAAATTTCTCTACCCATCAACACAGGTAAGTGACACTATGGAAGAAATAATTTACAGTTTTATTTTATTTGTAAATGTATCATATGTATGTTGGTGAAACTTTGAGATAATTAGTGGATCTTTGCATCCTTAAATAAGATGAAACTGAATTATAAGTGGTAGACCAGAAAAGTTGGAAAGACAACAAAGCTGGGACAACCTACCTATTGCTGAATGCTGTGGTCTGCATTTTGCCACCCATTCATAAAAATGTGTGCCATGGTATTGAGTTCTCTTGAACTGGTGCAGCAGAGAGGACATTATGACTAAAGTAGAGTTGGGCATGTGATTATGACAGGTCACTTGACTGGACTCTCCACCTGCCATTATTTTTCTTGTTTAGAACAACCCTATTCATTTTTATTGTGTAGTGAAGGGGATTTGTGCAGGAAAGTTGATGTTGTGTTTCATCAGGTAGGGATGCAGGAATGGGCACCTCAACTGCACCCTATTCTCTGCCTACTCTTTAGTAATGCTTATTTTTACTATGCTGGCAGGCAGGCAATATTCAGAATTGTGGCATCTCAGAAGAAGGTAAAATCATCCCATCTTTGTTCCTATATAAAACATGTTCCCTAAAAAAGAGGTGTAATTACTGAATACCATATAAAAGGATTGTTGTTGTACCTCAATATAACATCATGTTCTCAACAAATGAGGAGACACTATACACCATATGAAAGGTCCATCTCCATTCATTAATATAATGTATTGTTCCCAACAAATGAGGAGGAGATACTGTACACCGTATGAAAGGTCCATCTCCATTCCTCAATATAATGTCATGTTCCCAACAAATGAGGAGGAGATACTGTACACCATATGAAAGGTCCACCTCCATTCCTCAATATAACATCATGTTCCCAACAAATCAGGAGGAGATGCTGTACACCATATGAAAGGTCCACCTCCATTCCTCAATATAACATCATGTTCCCAACAAATCAGGAGGAGATGCTGTACACCATATGAAAGGTCCATCTCCATTCCCCAATATAACGTCATGTTCCCAACAATTGAGGAGGAAATACTGTACACCATATGAAAGGTCCATCCCCATTCCTCAATATAACATCATGTTCCCAACAAATGAGGAGGAAATACTGTACACCATATGAAAGGTCCATCTCCATTCCTCAATATAACGACGTGTTCCCAACAAATGAGGAGGAGATACTGTACACCATATGAAAGGTCCATCTCCATTCCTCAATATAACGTCATGTTCCCAACAAATGAGGAGGAGATACTGTACACCATATGAAAGGTCCACCTCCATTCCTCAATATAACATCATGTTCCCAACAAATGAGGAGGAGATACTGTACACCATATGAAAGGTCCATCTCCATTCCTCAATATAATGTCATGTTCCCAACAAATGAGGAGGAGATACTGTACACCATATGAAAGATCCATCTCCATTCCTCAATATAACGTCATGTTCCCAACAAATGAGGTGGAGATACTGTACACCATATGAAAGGTCCATCTCCATTCCTCAATATAACGTCATGTTTCCACAAAAGTATGTAGCTAAAGATGCACAAAACAATTTCACCCAGTGTTCCATAGTTGTTTTGTATCCTTGATCTGATATATTTAGTATACTATTTTGGTATTATAAATGTACCCAATTCCATGTAAGAATTATGCAACTGTTGACTGCTAGACTAAAATACATGACTGTTATTACATTTATTTAAAAATTGCTTTCCATAAAGGCAGGTGGGGTTGCCCCTTACCCCTGCCACAGCTAGATCCCATGGGGGTGGCTGGGGTGTGGGGTGACACCCCGTAATAAGCTGTACACCTAATGTAACTATTGCCATGTTCTTTTGTGTTTTTGTTTAAATAAGACCTCAATAACTAAACATGTGATTACCTTGGTAAGATCTACTGGCATGGTATGTCTGATTTGTGTTTATTTCCTTTTTACTTTTTGTGTTACTGGTTTTATTTGAAAAAAATCAATAAAAAACTATTGAAACTAAAAATTGCTTTCCATCAGATGGAGGTGATGTGAGGAATTCCTCGGGGAGACATCTTCTATTATCTGCTGATTGTAAGTCAGAAGATAATGTCATCACACAGGATCCTCCAGGAGGAAATCCAAAAACACAAAATATCCATCACAGACCTTCCTGTCCGGAGACATCAATGGATCCCTCTGATCAGGGGGAATCTTCTCATCAATCACATACTATGATTGCAGATATCCATGGAAGATCTCACACTGCAGATAGACCAACAGATCCTTCTAATCCCAAGGAATCTTCCTCACCCCATGAAGGAGCTCACCGAGGTGACAATCTATTCTCATGTTTAGAGTGCGGGAAATCTTTCACTGAAAACATAAATCTTCTCAAACACCAGACTATTCACACGGGTGAGCATCTTTATTCATGCTCAGAGTGCGGGAGATTTTTCACTGACAAAGGAAAGCTTCTTGTACACCAGAGAAGTCACACGGGTGAGCGTCCTTATTCATGTCTAGTCTGCAGAAAATCTTTCACTAAGAAAGATCACCTTGTTAGACACCAGAGAATTCATACTGGCGAGCGCCCTTATTCATGTTCAGACTGCGGGAAATTGTTCACCAATAGATCTCATCTTGTTAGACACCAGAGGATTCACACAGGTGAGCGTCCTTATTCATGTACAGAGTGCGGGAAATGTTTTTATCAGAAAGGAGACTTAGTTAGACACCAGAGAATTCACAAAGGTGAGCACCTTTATTCATGTACAGAGTGCGGGAAATGTTTTTCTAGGAAAGGAGACTTTGTTAGACACCAGAGAATTCACACGGGAGAGCACCCTTATTCATGTACAGAGTGCGGGAAATGTTTTTATCGGAAAGGAGACTTTGTTAGACACCAGAGAATTCACAGGGGTGAGCGTCCTTATTCATGTTCAGTCTGTGGAAAATGCTTCACTAAGAAAGATCACCTTGTTAGACACCAGAGGATTCACACGGGTGAGCGTCCCTATTCATGTTCTAACTGCGGGAAACTGTTCATTAATACATCTCACCTTGTTAGACACCAGAGAATTCACACAGGTTAACACCCTTATTCATGTACAGAGTGCGCAAAATATTTTAGCAGAAAGGAGACTTTGTTAGACCACAGAGAAAATTCACATGGGTGAGCACCCTTATTCATACTTTTATGTACAGAGTGCGGGAACTGTTTTTCTCAGAAAGGAGATTTTGTTAGACACCGGAGAAGTCACAGGGGTCAGCATCAATATTCATTTTCAGACTGCAGAAAATCCTTCACTAAGAAAGATCACCTTGTTCGACACCAGAGAATTCACACGGGTGAGCATCCTTATTCATGTACAAAGTGCGGGAAATGTTTTACTCAGAAAGGAGACTTTGTTAAACACTAGAGGATTCACTCTGGTGTGCATCCCTATTCATGTTCAGACTTTGGGAAATCTTTCACTAATAACTCTCACCTTGTTAGACACCAAAGAACTAACACGGGTGATCGTCGTCGATCACATACAAAGTGCGGAAAATCTTTCACTGAACAAAGGCGACTTCTTACACAGCAGAGACATTATGGATTCAATGTTGACTTCGGCATCCATCAGTCTGGTTTGCTTTAAAACTACCATCATATATGTTTAGTCTTTGTATGAATGGAGCAGTATTTTTCTGTAGTATAATAGCATTTTGTCCTTGTATATCTTGGTCAGTATTGGTCGATAAGTCAGGGTTTGGTCTGTGACTGGTATACATTAACAATAATGACCATACATGGGGCAAAAAAACGAATGGTTGTGACATTACTTGTGACAATTGTAGTAATGTATGGGCAAGAATCAAGCAATGGCAGCAAAACTCTGGCAATAAAATGCAGGAGCTACAGATCAGTGTATTCTAAAAGCCCGACCTGACGTTACTGACCAAATATGGTAATACTCACGTTTAGTCAATACCATCACCCGGGATGCCCGTTGGCTTGTTTACAATTTGAAAAAAGACAGTAGACAAGCAGGATCCTTGGTTGCTAGGATGCTGTCACCTACCTGTGCCCTAGCAACCAAAGATGCTTGAGTCCCACACACCAGGGAGTTGCCATTTAATGGCAGTAGTAATACTGCCCCCAAATAAGTGACATCTTGCTACATCAGATTCAGCTGCAAGAGGTTTGGACAGACGAACATGGCCAAATCTGGCCATTTACTTCAACTGGTCCATAAACAAATTAGAATCTCATTCCAAGCCCCAATCAAGATATCAAAGAATCAGTATTGCGTGTAGCTCTGGTGCTTATGTAGAGATCTGAAAGATGGCTAGGTATCAGTCCAAATTTGACACAGGCCAGTAGATTGCAGGATCCTTGTTTGCTAGGATGCTGTCTGCTGCCTGTGCCCTAGCAACCAAAGATGCTTGCAGCCCACGCACCAGAGAGTTGTCATTTAGTGTCAGTAGTAATACTGCCACCAAATAATTGGCTTACTGCAGCAGCAGCTGCAAGAGGTTTGGACAGCCGACTATGGCCAAATCTGGCAATTTAGTTCAACTGGTCCACAAACAAACTGGAATCTCAATCCAAGCCCCAATCAAGATATCAAAGAATCAGTATCATGTGTAGCTCTGATGCTTATGTGCTAGTTGGAAAGATGACTAGGTACCGGTCCCAATTTGAAACAAACCAGTAGACAGTAGGATCCATGGTTGCTAGGATGCTATCAGCTGCCTTTGCCCCAGCAACCAAAGATGCTTGCGGCCCACACAATTCAGTGGCAGTTGTAATACCACCACTAAATAAATGGCTTTCTGCTGCAGCAGCTGCAAGAGGTTTGCAGAGGCGAACATGGACAAATATGGCCATTTACTTCAACCAATCCACAAACAAACTAGAATTTCATTCTAAGTCCTAATCAAGAGATCAAAGAATCAGTATTGCATGTAGTTCTGATGCTTATGTGCTAGTCTTTTATTTTTATTTATTTCACGTACTTACATAGCGCTGTCAATTTACGCAGCGCTTTACATATACATTGTACATTCACATCAGTCTCTACCCTCGAGGAGCTTACAATCTAAGGTCCCTAACTCACATTTATACATATACTAGGGCCAATTTAGACAGGATCTAATTAACCTACCAGCATGTCTTTGGAGTGTGGGAGGAAACTGGAGTACCCGGAGGAAACACACGCAGGCACAGGGAGAACATGCAAACTCCAGGCAGGTAGTGTCGTGGTTGGGATTTGAACCAGCGACCGTTTTGCTGGCAGGCAAAAGTGCTATCCACTACACCACTGTGCCGCCCATAGTCTTAAAGTTTTCTAGGTACCAGTCCCAATTTGAAACAAGTCAGTAGACAGCAGGAGCCTTGGTTGCTAGGATGTTGTCAGCTGCCTGCGCCCTAGCAACCAAAGATGCTTGCGCCCCACACACCAGAGAGTTGTCATTTAGTGACCGTAGTAATACTGCCACCAAATAAATTACTTCCTGCTGCTGCTACTCCAAGAGGTTTGGACAGACGAACTTGGCCAAATCTGGCCAATTACTTCAAACGCTCCACAAACAAACTGGAATCTCATCCCGGGCCCTAATCAATATAATCAAAGAATGAGTATCCTGTGTAACTCTGGTGCTTATGTGTTGGTCCACAAAATGGCCAGGTACCGGTCCCAAAAAGAGGGCGTCCTCCCTCCATGAGACACCATCAATATAAAGTGAAGCCATACACTGATGATATCACCCAGAAAGTCTTAAATTTAGCCAAGCTGGCTTTCTAACAGTCCCAGCCTGTTGGCCATGCCGCTGACGCATTTCACCCTGATTGTACGAATAAGCCTAAATGAGGAGTTTCTTCTAGCCCCTGAAATGCATTGGCTGTTTTTTTAGTGTACACCAATAAATTAATTTGGACTCCCTCATTATTTGGTCTGGCTCTTCTTCTATTGGTACATTTTTGTTTTCTGGTAACCTGCAGGGTACCCACAGGAGGGTAGCCTTGTCTGATATGAGAAGCCTAACCTGAGCTGCTGAGCTTTGTATGAACTCCCATCAAAGTCCCAGAGCCTCCTGGATGATTTTTGGACCCCCTGCCCGATAACAGCAACATACACAAAGTTCCCACACTGCATAGTATTTGTATGTACAGTGTCTATGCCCCCCCACATCACCCCAATACAGTCACATATAGAGCTCCTGTCTACTTACATTGTATAGAGAATACCAGGAGGGGATTGGTTTTCTCTCAGCAGCATTGCAGATGCACATTATTGGAGGTTTCTCTACTGAGTGGAAGACAGGAAGTGATGTCACATGCAAACAGGAAGTTCTAAGTTGTGAGGGGACAGAGAAGAGACATTGCTGGAACTGGCAGCAGAGGAGGTAATAAGATATCATTTTATATTTACACCCAGTAACCCCCCCCCCCCCCCCGTCATGTCCGTCCTCTTCCTCCATAGTCACTGTGACGTCTTTTATCTCCAGCAGACACTACATCTACATATAGAGGGATATAAAAATGTGACTCTGATATTATTTTACCTTTACCTCATTTCCTGTGACAGAAAACTGAACCCATTCCACCGTCACTTCTGTCACCGATGTAAAACAAAATGGAGAATTCAGGAATAGAAGAGCTGAGGAGAGCCGGACACCTCACAGCCATCACCTCAGAGTTCCCGCTTCACATCTCCTCCACTGCCATTGGCTGAACTCCCTCCATAGCAACAAATCACAGGGCAGGATTGCAATCACTGGGCTGATTCTTCTCTCCATAGAGACTCTCCTCAGAACTCACCACTGAGATTGATTGGTGTGAAGGGAGTGCAGCCAATCACAGGAAGGGATCACAGTCACTGGGCAGATTCTGCTCTCCACAGAGACTCACCTCAGACCTCTCCATTGAGACTGTAATTCCTTCACAGGAACCAATTAGAGGTCGGGATCACAGTTACCTCAAACCTCACCACAGTCACACACTATTATTATTATACATTTATATAGCTCTGACATATACCGCAGTGCTGTACAGAGAACACTGAGCCAGTCACATCCGTCTCTGTACCAGAGGAGCTTACACTCTAATGTCCCTTCCCCCACAGTCACACACTATTATTATTATACATTTATATAGCTCTGACATATACCGCAGTGCTGTACAGAGATCACTGAGCCGGTCACATCAGTCTCTGCACCAGAGGAGCTTACACTCTAATGTCCCCTCCCCCACAGTCACACACTATTATTATTATACATTTATATAACTCTGACATATACCGCAGTGCTGTACAGAGAACACTGAGCCAGTCACACCAGTCTCTGTACCAGAGGAGCTTACACTCTAATGTCCCCCCACAGTCACACACTATTATTATTATACATTCATATAGCTCTGACATATACCGCAGTGCTGTACAGAGATCACTGAGCCGGTCACATCAGTCTCTGCACCAGAGGAGCTTACACTCTATTGTCCCCCCACAATCACACACTATTATTATTGTACAGGGTGGGCCATTTATATGGATACACCTTAATAAAATGGGAATGGTTGGTGATATTAACTTCCCGTTTGTGGCACATTAGTATATGTGAGGGGGGAAACTTTTCAAGGTGGGTGGTGACCGTGGCGGCCATTTTGAAGTCGGCCATTTTGAATCCAACTTTTGTTTTTTCAATAGGAAGAGGGTCATGTGACACATCAAACTTATTGGGAATTTCACAAGAAAAACAATGGTGTGCTTTGGTTTTAACGTAACTTTATTGTTTCATGAGTTATTTACAAGTTTACCTGACCCTCTTCCTATTGAAAAAACAAAAGTTGGATTCAAAATGGCCGCCATGGTCACCACCCATCTTGAAAAGTTTCCCCCCTCACATATACTAATGTGCCACAAACAGGAAGTTAATATCACCAACCATTCCCATTTTATTAAGGTGTATCCATATAAATGGCCCACCCTGTACATTTATATAGCTCTGACATATACCGCAGTGCTGTACAGAGAACACTGAGCCAGTCACATCAGTTTCTGCACCAGAGGAGCTTACACTCTAATGTTCCCCCCACAGTCTCACACTATTATTATTATACATTTATATATCTCTGACATATACCGCTGTGCTGTACAGAGAACACTGAGCCAGTCACATCTGGTTCTGTGCCAGTTTTACTTTTTACTAGTAATGCCAGCGATCACTGCCTTAAAGTGCGACTTGTACGGTTTAGGAGATATTCCCCTTCTAATCAGCTGTGGCGTTACGGCGCATGTGCTGTGTATGTCCCGGCACAGCAATAGGGCCGGACCTTGCCGGAAAGACGGATCCCGTGAGCATGCGCGGGAGTGACATCTCGCGGCTTCGGCCAGTCACAGCGCCGGAGCCGCGTACCTGGAAGCAAGATCTGAGGGAAGATGTCTGCTCAGAGGGGACCGAGCTGCCTGGTCGGATCTTCGTTTCAAGGTGAGTATTTCATAATGAGCTAGTATGACGTGCATACTAGCTCATTATGCTATTGTCTTGCAGGTTTTTTTTTTCTGGGTGGACAACCGCTTTAAGGTAGTGCCAGGGCTCACTGGCAGTAGCAATCATCAGATGGGTCCACTGTAGTCATAAGGGGATGGACATGGTCAGAAACAATTTAAACAATGCTCAATTGGTACTAAAGGACCCAAAGTGTGCCAAGAAAATATCCCCCACACTGTCTGAACCGTTGATACAAGGTAGGATGGATCCATGCTTTCATGTTTACGCCAGATTCTGACCCTACCATCTGAATTTCCCAAATAGAATCAAGACTCATCAGACCAAGCTGCATTTTTCCAGTCAGTCTTCTATTGTCCAATTTTGGTGAGCCTATGCGAATTGTAGCCTCAGTTTCTGGTTCTTAGTTGACAGAAGTGACAACCGGAGTGGTCTTTTGCTGTAGTCCATCTGCTTCAAGGTTCGATGTGTTGTGTATTCAGAGATGGTATTCTGCATACATTGGGTGTAACCAGTAGTTACTGTATTTGAGTTACTGTTGCCTTACTATCATCTCCAACCAGTCTGCCCATTCTCCTCCAGGCCTGTACTGGCCATCGGGACTACCGGGAGTTTCCTGGTGGGCTGATGGCTCAGTGGGCCGGCCTCGTCCTCACAGGGTCCCCGCGATCTACCCGTCAATCACCGCCAGTCAGCTGACGCCTGACGGGTAGATCGCGGATTCAACTGCAGAGAAGGGTAGAGACTTATGTGTTGTGTAGCTTGGAACTTCGTCTACCTGATGTCGTTTTCTGGTGAGGCCAACAGTGAAGACAGTTGATTCTTGGTCTTTGACTCCGATGTTAAGCGTATCCGAGTGGTTTTAACCTGTT
>BLSH010408486.1:444748-467360 GCA_018402905.1 Glandirana rugosa | reverse complement strand
TTTTTTACACCATTGCAGTGTTATCTTATAATATTCACATACTGAAAATAGATGGGAAACCCACTTTAATGACATTAATGTAAAGGTGGAGATATTTTCTAATTATATTGAGTAGAAAAAAATGACAATTAATAGTGGAATACAGGACACTAGACGTATGATCATACAGACGTAGGAAGTTGTAACACAAACAAGGAGGAAGTGATGTCAGTTGCAGGAAGTGACATTTAGAAAGGAAGTGCAGTAACATATGGACAGGAAGTGATGTCAGATTTTAAAAAGGAAGAAGTTCCAGGATAAAGAGGGAGGGAGAAAGTAGAGAGCTACTCTGGAACTGGCAGCAGAGGAGGTAATAAGATATTGTTTTATATATACACCCAGAATAAAAGTGCATTTATGTTTAGCCTGCAAAGCTTTGCACCAGCAATCAGCAGATCACAGGCGTAATTTCAAGCTTCTGCGGACAGCTGCTTTCTGCCTATTCCGCCGTACAGGCTTTCTGTAAAAAGTAATTGAGTAATTGTCAATGAAATAAGGAGGTGCTCAGTCACAATTTATTCAGAACTACAAGCCGTCTTCCACAGTGGAAGACAGGGCTTGCAGTTTTCTCATTGACAGATTGTTGTGAATGAATACCATGGCTGTGCGAGCTGATCCCTGCACAGCTGCGCCAATTTTGAAATGTGATATGGGGTACAGGGAAGGGAACCTCCACCCACTCTCACAGGAAAGGGAAGCTTGGTGCATGTTACACCCTAAATGTGGGTTTGACATGTAACATGCTCCAATAGGATACTTAGCCTTTAGACCCTTTTCACACTGAGGCAGTTTTCAGGTGTTTTAGACCTAAGAATAGCGCCTAAAAACTGCCTCCCATGCCACCCCAGTGTAAAAGCCCGAGTGCTTTCACATTGGGGTGGTGCGCTTGCGGGACGGGAAAAAAAACATGCAAGCAGCATCTTTGGGACGATTTGGGAGCGCTGCATACAGCGCTCCTAAACCGCCCTGCCCATTGGAATGATGAATGTGCAGCTCTTCAGAACCGCCTGAAAAGAGCTGCGGAAGCGCCACAACAGGGGCACTGTTAACCCCTTCTTAAGGGTTAAATGCGCCCGCTAGCAATCGAAAAACGCTGCTTAAACAGCGGTAAAGTGCATCTAAAACTAGTGGCACTTTACTACAATCGCGGACCTTGCCCCAGTGTGAAAGTACCCTTAAGAATAATCTTCACTTGTCTGTGAAATATAATGATCAGCGAGGTTACTATAACATCTGTCTACAGAGATCAGAGTCTGGTATGGATCACATGATGTCATCAATGAGGATGGAGGAGGACCCGACTCACATGACTGAGAGGATATTGAACCTCACCCTGGAGATCTTCTACCTGCTGACTGGAGAGGTGAGAAGGATTCTGGGAGGTCACTTGACATCACTCTTATATCCATTAAAAAAACATAGACCTGACTGGAGAGATCAGGAGGATTCTGGGAGGTCACATGACATCATTGTTGCTCTTTCAATACAGAGTTTTCCTCCGGTGAAGTCTGCCGACCATCTAACCATCACAGTGCCTTCACCGCATTTGCTGAAACCCAAGAGAAACTATGACAAGAAAATTGTGGAAGTTGCCAGCAAGATCATTGATCTGCTGTCGGGAGAGGTAAGCAGTGCTGGGAATTCTGGGACATTACCCAGTAACAGACAAGGGATGTGTTTGGATGCTGACTGTATCATTGTGTGTGTCAGGTTCCTATAAGGTGTCAGAATGTCACTGTCTATTTCTCCATGGAGGAGTGGAAGTATTTAGAAGGACACAAAGATCTCTACAAGGACGTCATTATGGAGAATCAGCCGCCCCTCACATCACCGGGTAAGAGGAGACTTTATTGTAAAGGAAAGAGCAGTACGGAGGGTCCACCTAGATCCCCCATCATCTGATAAACATAAAAACAATGTATTCAGTCAGTGTTGTGTTTCCTACAGATGGATCCAGTAATGGGAACCCACCAGAGAGATGTCCCTGTCCTCTGTATTCCTGGAATTCCACACACGAAGGTCACACCATCCCTCACCGTCATCAGGTGGATTCTGAACTTCTATGTGTTCTCTTGTTTTAACCTTTACTTCTACATCTAAAATGTTGCCTCTACTCCCCCTTCCCATTTCCAGTTCCCCCTTGGAGCACCTTTCACTTGTATTGTTTTTTTAAATATCAGTATTCACACTCTTCTTTGGTGGGGTTTTTGGCCTAGTCATGTGACATCATGGGTCCTTTTCCTTCTTGTGTTTCTCTTAATGATGGGCACATGTTGTGTTCTTAGATCATGTGAGTTCAGGCTGGCATGATGATGAGTGTTTAGGGGTTGGGTCCCTGCTCCCCTTGGCTCACAGGAAATCGGCAGGAGACCTAATTTTTCTCTGCTGTAGGTCAGTGACACCTACTAATCTGAAGGATGGATTAATGAATGCAGAGCTGCATATATATTTGTCTTTTATCTGCCTTGAATACAGCTTTAATAGATGTTTTCCATTATTTGGGGTTTAGGGTGAAGAATGGAGTAATATTAAAACTGAGATTAAAGAGGAAGAAGTAGAGACGTATGTGAGAGGTGATCAGCCGTCCATGGAGGGGGTCGGTATGACTATAAAAAGTGAACAGGATGACATTTCTCTACCTATCAACACAGGTAAGTGATGCTATGGAAGAATTCCTCAATATAACGTCCTATTCCCGACAAATGAGGAGATACTGTACACCAGTGGTTCTCAACTCCGGTCCTCGGGACCCACCAACAGACCAGATTTTAAGTATTACCTTGGGGAGATGCAGACTAGAATACTGCAATCACTGAGCAGCAAATTATATCACCTGTGATGTATTTCAGTTATCCTGCAAACCTGGCCTGTTAGTGTGTCCTGAGGACAGGAGTTGAGAACCACTGCTGTACACCATATGAAAGGACCATCTCCATTCCTCAATATAATGCCATGTTCCCAACAACTTAGGAGGAAATACTGTACACCATATGAAAGGTCCATCTCCATTCCTCAATATAACGTCATATTCCCAACAAATGAGGGGGAGATACTGTACACCATATGATAGGTCCATCTCCATTCCTCAATATAAGGTCATGTTCCCCACAAATGTGGACATGCTGTACACCTTATGAAAGGTACATCTCCATTCCTCAATATAATGTCATGTTCCACAGAGGAGGGGCGTGGCTCGGTCATGGTGGAGTGAAGGGCGCTCATTGCTAGAGCTCCTGACTCCCGACCCGCCAAAGCTGGCTGATATGCCTTTTATCAGTCTGTCTCTCGATTGCCATGAGCTACTCTAAACGCAGGAGGACCAGGAATTCGACCAAGGCTGTGACAGTGGCCCCACATTTCTTCTTGGAATCCCCACGCTCTTCTACAGCGGCTTACTCACCAGGAACATGTGGCGGACACAGGACTTTAGGCCTGCAATCCCCATCCATGGCCACCTCACAACACCAGCTGTCTAGTTCACTGACTGGTCTGCCGGCTATCCTAGACCCTCCGGTGGGTCCATCCTACAGCCCCAGGCAACAACCCCTCCAGAGGATGCGTATATTAAGACCTTATTGCGGGCTTTCCCCACAAAATCAGACATGGTGGCCCAGGTGCTGAGGATGGAAGAACATCGCCGGAACTTTCAGCAACTTCGCAACGAAGTCCAGCATCTGTCGTGGGACCTGATAGAGGTACCACTTCGGGCCAACCTCTTCACCATGTGTATCATATTACAGTCTCTCTTTCTCCCGGCCCTCCCCCCCCTCTTACTTCCCGCCCCTCGCCTCTGCTTTGCGCCCCTTCCCCCTCTTTCCGCTCCTACCCCATCCCTCTCCTCCCTGGCCTCCCTTCCGTCTCATACCCATCCCCACGCATATCGAGGGGTAGTTAAGCCCCCCCTCCCCAGCGGAATGTTAGGTGCTAAGTGAAGCTTCCATTTGTTTGTGGGTTTTCGGTTTTTGTTTTAAGAGGTAGATTTTGGGTGGTGTGGACTCTCAGTTCCTGCACTTTATCTATGTGTTGAGTAAGGTTTCCTTCGGGAAGCCCATGTTGTCTAACCAAACTTAATTTCCAGGGTTTTGCTCCTCTGCTGCAGGTATGACTTTAGCTGATTTCCCATCCAGCTGGCATTTTCCTGGGAACTCCTACATGAGAGATCTACAGAGAGATGGGGGTGGCGCAGCGGGACACACATCTCGGACCTAAAACTTTTATATTGCTCAAATTTGTTTATCAGTCATACATTTACTGTTGTTGTTGATTGATTTTGATAGTGTGGGTCGGGACGGGGAGTCCCTGATCCCTGCTGTGAACAACTACTACCCCCACGTAGGGTGACACCCTGCTGGTGGTTCTTAATCGGACTACCTGGGTGCTTTGAGACTTGTCTCCTAGACGCCCTAGGTGTTTTAGGGTTAGGTGGCCTCCTGGGCCGCCTGCTGTCTACTCTCGCTTAATTTCCTCCTTGTCTGTCTCAACCCTGTGTTTTTTGTTTTTTTCTCTTCCCCCAATCCAACCCGTGCCCCCAATCCCAGCCTCCGTCCATCACCATGTCCACAAACAAAACGGATTCCGTTCGCCTCATGTCTATCAATGTAAAAGGGCTGAATACCCCAGAGAAGCGCTCCATGGTGCTCTGCAATCTGAAGCATTCCAGAGCTCAAATATGCTTCCTCCAGGAGACACATTTTTGTGCCAATAAACTAGCAAAACTCCAGGATCGCACCTTCCCAACGATATACCACGGCTGCTCTTCCGACTCCAGATCTAGAGGCGTTAGCATTCTGATCCATAGCTCGCTTTCTTGGCATATGAGTGCCCAATGGAACGATGCTGAGGGCAGGGCCCTCTTCGTGAAAGGGACGGTGGGAGGATCCTTGGTGACACTGGCGAATGTCTATTTCCCCAATTCGAAGCAGATTACGTACTTGGAACCGATCCTGTCGAAACTAGGGGATTTCTCGGAAGGGGTGGTCATTGTGGGGGGTGATATGAATTTCACATTAGATCCGATCCTAGATGCCTCGCGGCAAACTTCCCAAATCTCTTACACAGCTATTAAACGCCTCAAAACTTTCAAGTGCTCCATCTGGTTGCTGTATGGCGGATTCTCCACCCAGGTCAATGCGATTTATACATTTTACTCACATCCTCACGATTCTTACTCCAGAATCGATTTCTTCTTGTTACCTCAGTCTCTCCTCTCTAGGGTCACGTCTGCCTCTATTGGGTCCATTACCTTTTCAGACCACGCCCCAATTTTTATGGAAATAGACCTGTTGTCCCCCGCTCAGAAGCAGTGGATGTGGAAGGCAAACCATTCCCTACTCCAGAACCCAGAGGTCATTGAGGAAGTTACCGAGGAATTGAGACAATTTTTTTCTTCCAACGCTAGGGAGGATAGTGCTCACCTGATGGTTTGGGAGGCGCACAAGAGCTATCCTGATTAAGATTGGATCGCACATTAGGAAGGCCAGGGCACAACAAACTATAGACCTTTTGGACAAGATTGGAGCCTTGGAGGCCTCTCATAAGAAATCTCTAGCGGACAAGATGTTGGCGGATCTCACGGTCCTGCGGACCCAGTTGCACCCGCTAGCCTTAGACAAATCTAAAGCCACGATTGCTAGGTTCAAACGCACATTCTATGAACATAGTGACAAATGTGGGAAGCTCTTGGCGCGGGCTCTGACAGCCCAACAGGCCCACTCGTTCATCTCTGAAATTCTCGATGAGCAACAAACCAGGGCCCATACTACAGAGGAGATTGCAGATACGTTCAGGCGATACTAGATTCCGCTATATAATCTTCCCTGTCCTACATCCAAATCGGGAGAATCATCCAGGAGGATGTCGATCCAAGAATATCTACAATGGTTGGGGCTACCCCGAATTTTGGAAGAAGACTTGACTGCCCTGGAGAAGCTACTGTCAGCAGAAGAAGTTTCCATGGCTGTTGCACAGATGAAGCCGGGAAAAGCGCCAGGCCCGGACGGCTACTCCCTCTTCTTCTATAAGACCTTTGGAGATCTTTTGACTCCACATTTCCTGGCAGCCTACAATGCGGTGGGGGAGGGGATCATACGTCCGACTGACACACTTCGGGCTTATATCACCATGATCCCGAAAGAGGGTAAAGACCCCCTACTGTGTCAAAACTATCGGCCAATATCTCTTTTAAACGTGGATCTAAAAATATTTACTAAGATACTAGATGCGCTTGATTGCACTGATCCCGCAGTTAGTTCACTCAGATCAAGTGGGGTTTATCCCTACGAGAGAAGCCAGGGACAACACCACCAAGGCACTCAAATTAATTTACACAGCGCAGACCCACGGGATCCCCCTGCCTGCTGCTCCTGTCGACCGACGCCAAAAAAGCTTTCGACAGCATGGACTGGACATTCCTGACGGAGACCCTTCTCTTCATTGGTTTGGGGTGGAGAATGATGCATTGGTTCCAGGCCATTTACTCCCGCCCTTCCGCGCAAGTGAAGGTAAATGGCTATCTGTCTCAAACATTTGGGATATCCAATGGCACGCGTCAGGGATGTCCTCTCTCTCCCCTGATATTTATATTGACCTTGGAACCCTTCCTACGGACGGTGCGGAACAATACGGATATCTCTGGCCTCCATCTAGATGCCACTTTATCGCCTAAAAGCACAGCTTTTGCGGACGATCTTCAGTTCTTTTTGTCCAACCCCTTGATTTCCGTCCCAAATTTACTCTGAGTTGAAAACCTATGAAGCGCTCTCATCCTTCAGAGTGAACTATCAAAAATCAGAGGCGCTGAACATATCTATGTCAGCCTCGATGTCGTAACTGCTCCGGGTGGATTTCCCCTTTAAGTGGGCTACAGAATATATAAAATATCTGGGAATCCATTTACCTGGCAGGGTTGAAGTTGTTTTTGGGCTTAACTTTCCTCCCCTCTTGACAACGGTTAAAAACGAACTCCAGGTGAAGTGCTACTAGCTTCGGCAAAAGGGGAAAGACATAAAACCTCAAAAAAATGGGAACCCTGGACGACCAGGAAATGAGAATTAGCAGGGCACGCCGAGCAAGCATAGATAAAACTTATCTTGCATGACAGGGGGCGCGACCCCCCCCGTAAGACACAGTATGCTCCCATATGGGGTGTCTGGGGAGGGGTCCAAACCTCAAAAGCATCGGCGAGCCCTAATCAAGATAGGACCAAATACCAACCACCAAACGGGGATACCTGAAAATCTTATCCTCAGATGGCACTAAACACAAACCAAGAGCACCATCATACAGCACTGAAAATGCCTCATACTCTGATGCCCCCCACAGGTTAATATACCCTTATGCTGTTATCTTTACCTTTCACTTTTTACCTCTAAATCTCTACCTTAATCCTTACCTTTAACAATAAAGATACAAACTGTGTATGAATCAACTGTTTGCACTTGAGCCGGGGTATGCCCAGAGGCTCTGTTTTGTCAATTTCTTTCTTACAAAACCAATAAACATTATTGAAATAAAAAAACGAACTCCAGGCATGGCAATGCGGTCTACTTTCCAGGTTTGGTCGGTGCAATATTGTGAAGATTAATGTCATGCCCCGTCTGCTGTACTACTTTCAAGCCCTCCGCATCCGGATCCAAAGCTCATTCCTGAGGGCAGTGAACAGGGCTCTGATCACCTTCCTCTGGGTTCTGAAACCCCCTCTGTCTGGCTCAATCCATCCTGAGACTACCGAAAATCAGGGGCAGCATGGCTTTGCCGGACACCAACCTATACCACATGGCGTGCCACCTGATGAGGGTCCTGGACTGGTGTCGCCATGGCGAACTAAAATAGTGGGTCAAAGTGGAGCGGATCCTGGTGGGGATCACCCTTGAATCGATACCATGGTGCCCAACAGATCTACCTACGTCAGATTCTGGACCATCCCACGATTGGGGTAACTAGAAAAACCTGCCGAAAGGCATTCCATGACTTCTCGGTGGCGCCCTTACCGTCCCCTTTCATGCCCATAGTGGGCAACCCGGCTTTTAGTCCGGGACTCCATGATCCCAAATTCCAAAACCTGAAAACAGTAGACCATGCGCAGGCTTGACACTTTAAGGCCAATGGGAGATGGATGATCAGACATCACATTATGAATTATCAGGCCCTCTCAGGCCTGTCTTTTTTGGCAAAAAATACAATTGGCCCATTTCATTGGGACCCTACCTCCTCCTGAACCCTTTTCGAGATGTCTCACCGCCTTTGAACTGCTTTGCCTAAAGCAGTCTCCTCTTCAACATGCAATCTCCCAGACCTACCAACTGTTGCACCGTCATCGAATGGCAAACTGCCGTACATCACCAGCTGGGAAAAGGAGCTGGGGATCCAAATGACAGAGAAGCAGGTTGACAGGCTTTTGCTGTTTTCATACAAGAGATCGATCTGCGCCAAACACCAGGAGGCAGGGTTAAAGTTATTCACCCGGTGGTACCATACACCAGCGAAGATCCACAGGATGTTTCCCCAATGCTCGAACTTATGTTGGAGATGTGGGAGGACATGGGTTCACTGCTCCCTATATTGGACAGAAGTACACCATATCGTCCAAAAATTCACTGATAGAGTATTACCAAAAGACCCTGCACTCTTCCTCCTGCATCATCACGATATACCCAGTAAAGTTTACAGGAGATCCATCCTGCCCTTCTTGATCACAGCCGCAAAGAGCTGCATCCTTTTGTTCTGGAAGCGGACACAGACGCCGTCGATTGCCATCTGGCTGAAAAAAGTGGCCGATATCAACGCGATGGAGGACCTGGTTGCAACAGAAAAGGGTCACAGGGAGAAGTTCTCCAAGAAATGGTTTTATTACCATAAATTTGTCTACTGTGAGGAATACGTAGAACTGGTTTTTAGAATCCCCGAGAACTAAGCTGCACATTCTGACAGGGAAAGAGTGGTTGAATGGCAGCCCCCCCTCCTATTTTTACTCCCCCTCCCCCTTTTTTTTTCTCTTTCCTTTTTCTTCTTTCCTTCTTCATCCCCCTCTCATACTTGGTTTCTTTAGCTCTGACCCTAGGATCTACTCTAAGCTCTTGCTGTTTTTTCTACGCGGGTAACCATGCAAAACTTCACATGGGATACGGAGACTTCCTGGCTTTCGATGCTTACAGTTTGTACTTTGGTTGCTTACTCACGAATGACCTGTATGATGCTGATTACCTTTTCCCTTTGATCTATTTCTGGGCAGTCGTTTTGGTCTCTGTATTTACTGTGTCTTCTTATAAAAAAATAAAGTATTGGGAAAAAAATAATGTTATGTTCCCAACAAATGAGGAGAGGTACTGTACACCATATGAAAGATCTGTCTCCGTTTCTTGATATAACGTCATGTTCCCAACAAATGAGGAGGAGATACTGTACACCATATGAAAGGTCCATCTCCATTCTTCAATGTAACATCATGTTCCCAACAAATGAGGAGGAGATACTGTACACCATATGAAAGGTTCATCTCCATTCCTCAATATAACGTCATGTTCCCAACAAATGAGGAGGAGATACTGTACACCATATGAAAGGTTCATCTCCTTTCCTCAATATAACAGCATGTTTCTACAAAATGATGTAACTGAAGATGCACAAAACAATTTTACCCAATGTACAATAATTGTTTTGTATCCTTGATCTGATAATGTTTTCATATTTTGGTGTAATTGTACCCTTTTCCATGTAAGAACTACGCAACTGTTGACTGCTGGACCAAAATACTTGACTCTTTTTTACAATTCTATCCAACAGATGCATGTGATGTCAGGAATTCCTTGGAGAGACATCTTCTATTATCTGCTGATTATAAGTCAAAAGATAATGTCATCACACAGGATCCTCCAGGAGGAAATCCAAATACACAAAATATATATAAAAGTTCTTCCTGTCTGGAGACATCAATGGATTCCTCTGATCAAGGGGAATCTTCTCATCAATCACATACTATGATTGCAGATATCCATGGAAGATCTCAAACTGCTGATAGATCAATAGATCCATCTAATCCCATGGAATCCTCCTTACCCCGTGATGGAGTTCACCAAGGTGAGAATCTATTCAGGAAATCTTTCACTGAAAACAAAAACCTTCTCAAACACCAGAGCATTCACACAGGTGAGCATCTTTATTCATGCTCAGAGTGCGGGAGTTGTTTCACTGACAAAGGAAAGCTTCTTTTACACCAGAGAAGTCACACAAGTGAGCGTACTTATACATGTACGAAGTGTGGGAAATGTTTTACTCAGAAAGGAGGCTTTATTAGACACCAGAAAATTCACACGGGTGAGCGTCCTTATTCATGTTCAGACTGCGGAAAATGCTTCTCTAATAAAGATCACGTTGTTAGACACCAGAGAATTCACACTGGTGAGCGCCCTTATTCATGTACGGAGTGCGGGAAATGTTTTTCTCAGAAAGCAGGCTTTGTTAAACACCAGAGGAATCACACGGGTGAGCGTCCTTATTCATGTTCAGACTGCGGGAAATTCTTCACTGAGAAAAATCACCTTGTTAGACACCAGAGAATTCACACGGGTGAGCGTCCTTATTCATGTTCTGAGTGCGTAAAATCCTTCACTAATAAAGATCACCTTGTTAGACACCAGAGAATTCACACTGGTGAGCGTCCTTATTCATGTACGGAGTGCGGGAAATGTTTTTATCAGAAAGGAGGCTTTGTTCAACACCAGAGAATTCACACAGGTGAGCACCCTTATTCGTGTACAGAGTGCGGGAAATTCTTCACAGGGAAAGATCACCTTGTTAGACACCAGAGAATTCACACGGGTGAGCGTCCCTATTCATGTACAGAGTGCGTAAAATCCTTCACTGAGAAAGATCACCTTGTTAGGCACCAGAGAATTCACACGGGTGAGCGTCCCTATTCATGTACAGAGTGCGGAAAATCCTTCACCAAGAAAGATCACCTTGTTAGACACCAGAGAATTCACACGGGTGATCGCTGTTGATGATATACAGAAAATCTTTCACTGAGAAAAAGCTACTTCTTACACACCAGAGACATTGTGGATTCAATGTTGACTTAGGCATTTATCAGTCTGGTTTGCTTTTAAAACTACTACTTTGTATGAATAAAACTGGATTGGATTTTAGTGGCATTTTTTTCTGTAGTATAATCGCATTTTGTGCTCATATATCTTGGTCAGTATTGGTTTATAAGTCAGGGTTTGGTCTTTGACTGGAATACATTAACAATAATGATAATACATGGGGCAAAAAAAAAAAAGAATAGTTGTGACATTACTTGTGACAATTGTATTAGTACATGGGCAAAAATCAAGCAATGGCAGCAATATTCAAGCAATGAAATGTGGGAGCTGAACATCAGTGTATTCAGACAGCCCCACCTGACTTCATTGACTAAATATGGTATTACCCACGTATAGTCAATAACATCACCCGGGATGCCTGTTGGCTTGTTTACAATTTGAAAAAAGCCAGTAGCCAAGCAGGATCCTTGGTTGCTAGGATGCTGTCTGCTGCCTGTGCCCTAGCAACCAAAGATGCTTGCGGCCCACACACCAGAGAGTTGTCATTTAGTAGCAGTAGTAATACTGCCACCAAATAAATTACTTCTGTTGCAGCAGCTGCAAGAGGTTTGGACAGTCGAAAATGGCCAAATCTGGCCATTTACTTCAACTGGTTTAAATTGGAATCTCATTCCAAGCCCTAATCAAGATATCAAAGAATGAGATTCACATGTAGCTCTGATGCTTATGTGCTAGATGGAAAGATGGCTAGGTATATGCCTTTGCCCTAGCAACCAAAGATGCTTGTGGCCCACACAGCAGGGAATTGTCATTCAGTGGTAGTAGTAATACCACCACTTAATAAATGACTTCCTGCTGCAACAGTTGCAAGAGGTTTGGACAGACGAATATGGTCAAATCTGGCCATTTACTTCAACCGGTCCACAAATAAACTGGAATCTCATTCTAAAGCCTCGTACACATGGTTCGGCGGTCATATGCAAACGGTCGTACGACCACTCGTTGTATGCTAAATTGACTGTTAGTATGCGCGATTAGAACAGCCTACGTACGATGGTCGTACAACAGAAGTTGTATGAGCTGACTAGAAAACTTTGGTAGTACCAACAAGCGGTTGTACGACCATTGTATAGTGTGTACAGAGAAGTTGATCCAACAAGTTGTATTGTGCAAAACACGCATGCTCAGAAGTCAGGGATGGCCGGACGCTAATTACATGCACCTGAACTTTTTCTTTATACGTACATAACACTTGACTACGGCTTGGTCGTACAATCGTTTCGTGCATGTCAGTACGCGAGATACAACAGCCAACATACGTTTTGGGCCGTTTGGTCGTAGGACCACTGCACCGTGTGTACGAGGCTTTAGTCCTAATCAAGATACCAAAGAATCACACGCCCAAGAGGCTATTTCAATACGGACACAGGCCAATTGCAGAGTGTTCCCGTTGTGGAGACCGAAATGGGGATCTTATGCATATGATATGGAAATGTCCCAAATTATATAGGTATTGGAAGGGGATTATAGAATGCATAAATCACACCACTGAGGTGTTGCTGGAATTAACTCCAATAGTGTGTATAATGGGATGTATAGAGAAGAGTGGCACCCTAAGTAAAGTACGGACAGCAATACTTAGAAGTATATTCTTGGCCAGGAAACTAATGGCGAAAAAGTGGATAGCTAAAGAACCTCCAACACAAACTGAATGGGTAAAAGAAATGAAGGTTATGATTGAGAGAGAGAGCTTTGCATACACTAAGAGGAAAACACAGTAGAAATAGATAAAATCCAGCGCTAAAAGGTCCTCAAGATGGCTGACAACCATGTGGGAAAGATGGGGCGACTGGATGTGTGCTGCCCTCCTCGGACGGGGAATCCCATAGGTACTAAAAAAAGAGAGAAAAGGAAGGCGCACACACCTAGTGCATTACCAAAAGTAATTTATTACAAATAAAAATATATAAAGGGGATACTCACAAAAAGACAGGACAAGATAAAAATGAGCGAAGCTCTGAGGAAGGGGGTGCGCCCCCGAAACGCGTCAGCTTTTATCCTGCCTTGTGCCTTCATTTTTATCTTGTCCTGTCTTTTTATGAGTATCCCCTTTATATATTTTTATTTCTAATAAATTACTTTTGGTAATGCACTAGGTGCGTGCGCCTTCCTTTTCTCTCTTTTTTTAGTACACTAAGAGGAAAAGCCCAGAGAAACATAAGAAAATACGGGGCCTTTGGCTAGCTAAAGGAAACAATTAAAGAAGCAGGTATAAAAAGAGAAGATAATAATAAAAGAGGGGAAAGTTACTAAGGAGGTAAAGCATAATCGGGAGAAAGTAGAGCATGATGGAAAATGAGATAGGCAAGGGAAAAAGACCCTGGTATAAAAATATTTAGTTATAGATCAATCCAAACCAGTAAAATGGGAAAGAAGGTTAATATGTATAAATGGTGGATAGAGAATATTGATTTTAAAATATATGGTTGATAGCACGATGAATAATAAAATGAGTAGTGCACTAATTTAATATGTGGGAAAATATTTATATAATTACAGTATGTATGAATTGTAAAAAAAAGTTATAAAATATTAAATAAAAATTACACGATTTAAAAAAAAAAAAAGATACCAAAGAATCAGTATCATGTATAGCTCTGATGCTTATGTGCTACTCTTAAAGATGGTTGGGTATTGGTCCCAATTTGAAACAAGCCAGTAGACAGCAGGAGCCTTGGTTGCTAGGATGCTGTCAGCACCCTAGCAACCAAAGATACTTGCGGCCCACACACCAGAGAGTTGTCATTTAGTGGCAGTAGTAATACTGCCACCAAATAAATGACTTCCTGCAGCTGCTCCAAGAGGTTTGGACAGACGAACTTGGCCAAATCTGGCCATTTACTTCAACCACTCCCCAAACAAACTGGAATCTCATCCGGGGCCCTAATCAATATAATCAAAGAATCAGTATCATGTGTAGCTCTGGTGCTTATGTGTTGGTCCACAAAATGGCCCAGTACCGGTCCCAAAAGGGGGTGTCCTCACTCCATGAGACACCATGAATATAAAGTGAAGCCATACACTGATATCACCCAGAAAGTCTAAAATTCAGCCAAGCTGGCTTCCTAACAGTCTCAGGCCATGCAGCTGACGCATTTCACCCTGATCATACGAATAAGCCTAAATGGGGAGTTTCTTCTAGCCCCTGAAATGCATTGGCTGTTTTTTAGTGTACACCAATAATTTAATTTGGACTCCCTCATCATTTGGTCTGGCGCTCCTTCAATTGGTACATTTTTGTTTTCTGGTAACCTGCAGGGTACCCATAGGAGGATAGCCTCGTCTGATGTGAGTAGCATAACCTGGGCCGGTGAGCTTTGTATGAACTCCCATCAAAGTCCCAGAACCTCTTGGATGTTTTTTGGACCCCCTGCCCGATAACAGCCACATACACAAAGTTCTCACACCACATAGTATCTGTATGTACAATGTCTATGCCCCCCACATCACCCCAATACAGTCTACTGAGTGCAAGACAGGAAGTGATGTCACATGCAGACAGGAAGTTCAAAGTTGTGAGAGGACAGAGAAGAGACATTGCTGGAAGTGGCAGCAGAGGAGGTAATAAGATCTTATTTTATATTTACACCCAGTAACCCCCCCCCCCCCCGTCATGTCCGTCCTCTTCCTCCATAGTCACTGTGCCGTCTTTTATCTCCAGCAGATACTACATATACATATAGAGGGATATAAAATGTGACTATAATATTATTTTACCTTTACCTCATATCCTGTGACAGAAAACAGAACCCATTCCACTGTCACTTCTGTCACCAATTTAAAACAAAATGGAGAATTCAGGAATAGAAGGGCCGAACACCTCACAGCCATCACCTCAGAGTTCCCGCTTCACATTTCCTTCACCGTCATTGGCTGCACTCCCTCCACACCAACCAATCACAGGGCAAGATCAGTCACTGGGGAGATTCTGCTCTCCATAGAGACTCTCCTCAGAACCTACCACTGAGATTGATTGGTGTGAAGGAAGCGCAGCCAATCACAGGAAGGAATCAGAATCACCGGGCAGATTCTGCTCTCTACAGAGACTCACCTTAGAACAGATCTCTCCACTGAGATTGTGTGCACTCCCTTCACAGGAACCAATTAAAGAGTCACCACAGATACTCACCTCAAAGCTCAGCACAGTCACACACATATACCGCTGTACTGAGAACACTTCGCCAGTCACTTCAGGTTCTGTGCCAATTTTATTTTTTTACTAGTAATGGCGACGATCAGCGACTGATAGGGTAAGGTGACCAGATTGGTAAAATGAAATCCGCGGACATTTTTTATTTTTTTTTGGCAAATAGTAAACTATTTTATAAGCATATTTTCCTCCAATGATATATGCAGTGTATGTGGTGTGTATTTATGCAATGATGGTATGATATACAGTATATGTTATTTCTGGAAATCATTTCATACCAGCCCCGTAGCATTATTATACCAGCCCAACTGCATAACGTCATTTTCATAAAAGGAAAAAACATGCATTTTAACCACTTGTCGACCGCCAACCGCAGGTTGACGGCGACAAGGTGGCTCGATATTGCAAACCGCCGTCATATGACGGTGGCTGCGATATCGCGCACTGTGAGCGCGCGCTCACTGTGTTGGGGGGGGGGGGGCCAGGAAGTGGGTAGGGCGGACTAAGTAACCACGGATCGGCCTTCCTGTAAATGGAAGCTGTGATCACGCCCCTTCCCCTGCCAGTCAAACACTGTCACATTTAGAACACGCCCAGGGAACACAGTTAACCCTTAGAGCGCCCCCCCAGGTTAACCCCTTCACTGCCAATGGCATTTACACAGTAATCAGTGCATTTTTATAGCACTGATCGCTGTATAAATGCCAATGGTCCCAAAAAAGTGTCAAAATGGTCCGACATGTCTGCTGAAATATCACAGTACCGCTAAAAATCGCAGATCGCTGCCATTACTAATAAAAAATGAAAAAAAAAAAAACCCAGAAATGAATTCTCACCATCCGTAAACGCGGCCACTTTTGCGAAAGCCAATCAATAAACGCCGATTGCGATTTTTTTATCACAAATATGAGGAAGAATATAAAATCGGCCAAAACCGTTGAAAAAAATGTTTTTTTATATTTTTTTTTTTGGATTTGTATTTTAGCAAAAAGTAAGAAATGTGCGTTTTTTTGCAAAATTGTCGCTCTTCTTTTGTTTATAGCGGCGATCAGAAATGACGCAGAGGGGATCAAATACCACCATAAGAAAGCTCTATTTGTGGGAAAAAAAGGAGCAAATTTAGTTTGGGTACAACGTCGCACGACCGCACAATTGTCAGTTAAAGCAACGCAGCACTGAATCTCAAAAAGGGCTCTGGTCCTAAAGTGTGAAATCCTTCCGGGGCTGAAGTGGTTAAAGCACATTTGAAGAGTGTATTATACTCACCAGTGCTCATCAATGCAGCCTGATCAGTGCCCATCGGCTCAGCCTCATCAGTGCCCATCAATGCAGCCTCATCAGTGCTCATCAGCTCAGCCTCATCAGTGTAGCCTCAGTGCCCATCAATGCAGCCTCACCAGTGTCTATCAATGCAGCTTCACCAGTGCCCATCAATGCAGCCTCACCAGTGCCCATCAATGCAGCCTCACCAGTGCCCATCAATGCAGCCTCACCAGTGCCCATCAATGCAGCCTGATCAGTGCCCATCAATGCAGCCTCACCAGTGTCCATCAATGCAGACTGATCAGTGCCCATCAATGCAGTCTCACCAGTCTCCATTAATGCAGCCTTACCAGTATCCATCAATGAAGCCTGTTCAGTGCCCATCAGCTCAGTCTGTTCAGTGCCCATCAATTCAGCCTGTTCAGTACCCATCAATGCAACCTGTTCAGTACCCATCAGCTCAGCCTGTTCAGTGCCCATCAGCTCAGCCTGTTCAGTGCTCACCAACGCAGCATGTTCCGTGCCCACCAACGCAGCCTGTTCAATGCTCAGCCTCATCAGTGCAGCCTCACTAGTGTCCATCAATGCAGTCTCACCAGTGTCCATCAATGCAGCCTCACCAGTGTCCATCAATGCAGCCTCACCCAGTGTCCATCATTGCACCATGTTCAGTGCCCATGAATGCAGCCTGTTCAGTGCCCATCAGCTCAGTCTGTTGAGTGCTTATCAATACAGCCTGTTCAGTGCCCTCCAATGCAGCCTGTTCAGTGCTCACCAGTGCAGCTTGTTCAGTGCCCAGCAGCCTGTTCAGTGCTTACCAATGTAGCCTGTTCAGTACCCACCAATGCAGCCTGTTCAGTGTCCACCAGCCCAGCCTGTTCAGTGCCCAGCAGCCTAGTCAGTGCCCCCCAACACAGCCTGTTTAGTGCTCACCAATGCAGCCTGTTCAGTGCCCACCAATGCAGCCTGTTCAGTGCCCACCAATGCAGCCTGTTCAGCGCCCAGCAGCCTTACCTGTGATCAGTGTATGGCGAGGAGAGGAGTCGGATTATACAAAGCGGGGATCTCCTGTATACCCCACGTGGCCACTGTCCTCAGGCGAAATCCTGCCTCCTATAATAGACGTCAGCAGTGTGCTGCCTATCATAAGAACCAGCCTAGGAGGCGGGACTTCGCCTGACAGCCGAGTAAGTGCGAGATCCCCGCTATGTGTAATCCGGCGGCGCTCACCCCCTCCCTCCCCGTCAGAGACAGCCCAGCCGTGGGACCCATGGTAGGGCCAACCCTGGGCGCCCCTCTCTGCCTCAGCTCACAAGTGCACTCGCCCACGATGGCCCGACAATCTGGGGACAAAACCAGGGATAGCCTCCTCAATGCGGGGAATGTCCGCGGAAACCGGGGATGTCTGGTCACCCTATTATAGTGGGGCTGCACTATTGCGGCAGACATTCTGACACTGGCACTTTTTGGGGACCAGTAACCCTAATACAGTGATCAGTGCTAAAAATATACACTGTCGCTGTCCTAATGACACTGGCTGGGAAGGGGTTAAAAATCTGGGGAGCTCAAAGGGTTAATTGTGTGGCTAGACTGTGTTTTACTACACTGTGGGAGGTGCTTTCACTAGGGGAAGAGATTGAATTTATTCCCTGCTTTGCATACACACAAATTCCATCTCTTCCATCCTGTCAGAACAACGATCTGCCTTGTTTACATAGGAAGATCGCCATTCTGGCTCTCTGCCTAATGATCAGCGGGTGCCTGAGGACATTAGGTACCCATTAGGTACCCTCCACCCAATGATCGCGTAATCACAGTGGAAGCGAGCCGCCGGCGACCCTTACCCGGAAGTGTGGGATCACGTATATACACGTGATCCGGCGCACAGATGTCGCCCTGTAGCAGTGAAACCGCTATAGTGTGAATCTGAAGCAGTTAATATAGTAAGATCGCTGTACTGGTGACATTGGAGCGGGTTAAAATATTGTCAAGGGTGGATTTTATCACCAATTCACTGGAAGCATATAGGTTATAGACTGAATGTTTTACATTTTGGACTTGTATTGTGCACTTATATTGGATATTGGATAAAATATATTTATTTATATATATCAATTCTATAGGTCTATTTAAGTACTTTGGTTTATATATTTATGTGTTTAATATTCACAGCATTATACAGGTTTGGCAGGCTACACTATTAGGGTTGAAACCTGTCCAGGATTCACCCGGACAGTCTGGGTTTTAAATCATGTGTCCGGGTTTTAGGCGGACTGAAACCCAAACACATTATTCAGACCAGGCTCTGGCTCCCCAAGTAACTAAGATAGTCACAACACAAAACTGTTGCCGCCCAGGAGCTGTGAACAGCTGTTTGGGGGCAGGTTTGGCAACAGTGGGGGCTGGGCGATTATATCAGCAAGAGCAATTTGGCAACACCCACTGTTTGCCACATTACTACTCTCCTTGGGGCACCCAAAGGTGTTCCAGGCCACTAAAGTGTTCAGGTTTGGCTTGAAGAAAAGGTGGCAACCCTATACTATAGATTATCAACATTTGTTCACGTTATGATTTGTGGGAACACAAATAGGTGTATTAGCAGCAGCTTACCTCCTTTTTAAACCTTAAGGCCTCATACACACAGGCGTTTTTTACTAGGGTTGCCACCTTTTCTTCAAGTCAAACCTGAACACTTTAGCGGCGCACAGCAATTTTTTTATCTAATCATACAAAGTTAATAGAGGCCCCCTTTACATCAGAGTCCACAGAGTTCCCCTTTTACATCTGAACTCACAGAGCTCCCTTTCCCTGTAAGGGGGGACTCTGCAGACTCTGATGTAAGGGAGAACTCCGGGGACTATAACATAAGGGATTCTCTGGGAACCCTGATTCAAGGGGGAACACTGAGAACTCTGATGTACGGAGAGGACTCTGATGTAAGGGGGAACACTGTGGCCTCTGGGGTAAAGGGGAACTCTGATGTAAGGGGTGCTCTAAGAACCCTTATTTACCTTAGTGTACTCACTCAGAGGCAGGAGAGAGAAGGGGGGAGACTTCAGTCATAGACAGGGATGGATGGTGAGCTCACTCCTTGGCAATCAGCACCTCTGATCCAGATGTATATGAGGCTGCTGGACTTCAAATTTCCGGCCCCCACTTTGCTTTTCTGAGGCACAGCACCAGGAATTGGAGTGTGGGTGGACACAGAGGGGTAGGGGCAGGAGGAAAAGGAGCAGATCTCTCCTCTCCCATCTGTGTGTGTGTGGGGGGGGGGGGAGATTGTTAGTGTTGGCTTTGGGCAGTGTGAAAGAGAGTGTAACAGACACTCTCCGCTCAGAAAACTGTAGCCAGCAACCCTGCCAGGAAGCCATAGTCTGGTCTCAAAAATGTGTCCGGATTTCAGGCAGTCTGAAACCCGGACACATTATTCCAAACCCGAACTGTCTGGGTGAATCCCGGACAGGTGGCAACAATAGTTTTTACAGCTGTGTTTTTGAGCTGTTTTTACAGCTTAAAAATGCCTCTCCATGTTATTCAATGGCCCCATACACACACAGACATTTTTGAGCTGTAAGTGGCATAGGCGTTTTTAAGCTGTAAAAAAAACCCAGGACTAGAGCGTTCTGAAGCTGCAGCGCTAGAGCGGTTTTGATGCTGACACCGGTAAAAGCTTAAAAACGTGGCTTAACGTTGTATACACAGTGTTAAAGTGGTTGTAAACCCTTGACAACCACTTTAACCTACAGGTAGGTCTATAATCAGGCTTACCTGTAGGTTCCCTGCATATCTCCTAAACCTGTACAGTTTAGGAGATATACAGTGTGCTCGCATGTGCCCACGTGATCGGGCACATGCGCAGTGAAGAAACTGCCTCTGTGCCGTTCCTTCACTGAGATCGTGCCACGATTGGCAACTCCCATGATGTCACATGACTCCGGCCAGTCACAAAGCCAGAGTCCGCGGCCCCAGAAGGAAGAGGGGCAGAAGATGGACGTGGCCTGGAGCAAGGACAGCGAGGGCTTCCAATGCAGGTAAGTGCCACATAATGGGCTAATATGTGATGCATACTAGCCCATTGTGCTTTTACATTGCAGGGTAATAAAGAGGAAGTAAAACCCATCAGGGTTTACTTCTTCTATAAGCCTCATCAGGCATTTCTCTGCCTCTATTCAAAATCAATGGATCCCTATGGGAGCCCATTGATTTCAATAGAAGTCGCACCAGAGGTCAGGTCATGATGATCTGACTTGCGGTGCGACTTCTGTGCTGAGGATCTTGAAGGGGAACCGCTGCAAAAACGCGGGGTTCACCGCTTGAGACATGATGGCGTAGTGATGTCATAAGGGGGCAGGGCCTCCAGATGACGTCAACGGGTGGCCCCGCCCCATGCCAATATAAGTCAACACACAGCACGGAAACACCATTAATGCGGGAGATTGCGTTGTGTCAACATCGGAAGAAGAACAGAGGCAGAAGGCAAAAGCGTAGAAGACGGCGCAGAGAAAAGTACCGGCAAAAGAGCAGAAGAAAGAAGACGCTGGATAGGTAGAAGAGCCGAAGAGGGAGAAGACACCGGAGCTGATTTAATAAAATATTTTAAAAACCTGTGTAGTGCGTTTATTTTTGACATTTTCCTTTTAGGGGAATGGGTAGGGGTACAATGTACTCATTCACATAGGGTGGGGAGCTGGGATCTGGGGGCCCCCTTGTTAAAGAGGGCTTCCAGATTCCCATAAGCCCCTGCCCGCAGACCCCGATAACCAACAGCCAGGGTTGTCAGGAAGAGGTCCTTGTCCTTTGGGGTGGGGAGCCCTGCATGTTGAGGGCATGCGGTCCTGGTATGTTTCCCCCATTTCCTGGCCTGCCGGGCTGCATGCTCGGATAAGAGTCTGGTATGGATCTTGGGGGGGACCCCACGCCATTTTTTTTCGGCATGGGGGTTCCCCTTAAAATCCATACCAAACCGAAGAGTCTGGTATCTCTTGGGGGGGAAACCCACGCAATTTTTTTTTTCATTTTTGTGGGGTTCTCCTTCAAGATCCTCAGCACACAAGTCGCACCGCAAGTCTGATCATCATGATCCTACTTCTGGTGCGACTTCTATTCAAATCAGTGGCCTCCCATAGGGAACCATTAATTTTGAATAGAGGCAGAGAAATGCAGCTGAAAGCTAGCGTGGAAAAACGTGCATTGATGTCAATGCATAACGCTGATAAAATTGCGGTGTCGGTACTGGCTTTACAGCTCGTTTTTCCTAACGCCCATGTGTATGTAGCCTAAAGCCTCGTACACATGGGACGACGATCGTACTTACGATCGTCTCAAATCGTATGTTGGATAATGTAACTTGCATACTGACTGCACTACACGATCGTACAACCACAGAAAGAACGTTCAGGTGCATGTAATTAGCATCCGGCCGTTCCTGACTTTGGAGCATGCGTGTTTTGCACAATACAACTTGTTGGACCAACTTCTCTGTACACACGATACAACGGTCGTATGACCGCTTGTTGGTACGACCAAGTTTTCTAGTTTTCTCATACAACTCCCCTTGTACAACCGTCGTATGTCGGCTGTTCTAATCGCGCATACGAACGATCGATTTCGCATACAATGGTCGTTTATACGACCTGTTGTATACGATCGTCGTCCCGTGTGTACGAGGCTTAAGGCCTCATGCACACCAGACGTTTTTACAGCTGCTGTTTTTAGCTTCAGACATTTTTTCCTACAGTCAGTAAACTCCCATCACCTCATCCTATGTGTTCATGCACACATAGGCTGTTGTCAACTGTTTTTGGCTAGGGCGTTTTTGAAAAATGCTCAAAAACACTAGTGCAATAACACTGAAAAACTCACTACAAAGCTACTGACATTTTTAGAACTTTTTTTAACCACTTAACAACCGCCCTATAGACAAATGACGTCTACAGAGCGGTTGCTTAATTCTGGGAGGACGTCTATTGACGTCCTCCCAGAATCGCGCTTCCCGCGCGCCCCTGCTGCTAGCATATGTTGTCCAGCATATTTGCTGGTAACATACGCTTTAGCTAGCAAG
>BLSH010408486.1:418806-433975 GCA_018402905.1 Glandirana rugosa | reverse complement strand
GATGCCAAGATCATTCTGACTTGTATTGTTTGGGTCAAACATCTTATAGTCATTATAAAGGGCGTTACAAAGTTAATGATATTCTGCAACACATCACCTTATAGGTTAACAATTATACAAAGTAAATAATATTCCAAATAATATGAGACTATAGGTTTAGTAATTATCATAGATAAGAAAAACTCCTCCTTAAGAAAGGAGGGGGTCTTTATCCAGAGGCCTGGAGCTATGGGGTTGTACTTAAGGAGAAACGATAGTACAGTGATGCTTTATTACAATCCCAATTACCACAACCCTTATTATCGTGGCTAACAGTACCAGGTACTTGGAATGTAGTAATTGGGATGGCAGATGAGATCATCTTTGTACGTGCAAACTGTAAATTGTGAAATGGAAGAAGGGGGGTGGGGAACATCAAGAAACACAAAGAGAAAAGGATATTTTAAAATGGAATCCAGAAGACAAAATGGCGTTTCAGTGTTTTCTCTGCATCCCCCCCATAGTGCCCCCCTTGCAACCAGTTACAGGACGGGATCACAGTCACTGGGCAGGATCTACTCTCCAAAAAGACTTTCCTCTGAGCTCACCACTGAGATTGTTTAGTGTGAAGGCAGTGCAGTCAATCACAGAAAGGGATCACAGTCGCCGGGCAGATTCTGCTCTTCACAGAGACGCACCTCAGATCTCTCCACTATGATTGTCTGCACTTCCTTCACAGGAACCAATTACAGGGTGGAGTGACCAGAGAAACTCACCTCAAAGCTCACCACAGTCACACACTATTATTCTGGCGTCCCAGATCTATTGCTATGTTATCTGTACTGACCCTGCAGCACTTTTGAAAGTGCGATTTTAAAACTTTGATTTGAATAAAATAAATTTTTATGGATTCAAGCTATGAGAAGCATTTCTTTCCATCCACCCATATGTGAGTGTACCCAATGCCCAGACCCACCGTAGAGGAGGAGATACCACCAGACAAGAGACCAGAGACGACCCTGCTTGAATGCGCTTTATCCCTGCAGGGGTACATCTTTCTGGTGAGTGTGTAACCGAGAGGGGAGCACGTGTGGAATTCACCTCATTTTTTACTAAGAGATATTGTTTATCCAAGCACAATTCACTTTGGAAGTTATTAGATTTCTTGAACTGTTTTTTTGGTTTACACCAGTGGATTCTTACATATATATATTTTTATACGGCGTATAATCCAGTTTTTAACCACTTCCGTACCGCCGGACGTCATATGACGTCCTTGGGTTTGAGTGGTGATATCTGAATGGTGCCTGCAGCTGCAGGCACCATTCAGATACCGTTTTTTTCAGCAGGCGATTCCCTGCAAGATAAAAGTGGTCTTAGCGGCGGATTCGCCGCAAGATCACTTTTATCAGCGGTGGGAGAGGTGCCCCCTCCCGCCGCTTTCCGGTCATCTCCGCCGCTTACCGGACCCGCCGGCAGCGCCGGAGATGATCCGATGCTCTCCCCCCAGTGTCTGTGAGCCGACTGAGCGGCTGAAGCCGCTCACTCGGCTCCATAACACGGCCGGCGGAAATGACGTCAGAAATGACGTCTGCCCAACGGTCTTAAAGGGCCCGATTTTTTTTTCTTCTGTCACTTTTTTCAGATTTTTTTTTTTTTTTTTTGCATTTTAGTGTAAATATGAGATCTGAGGACTTTTTGACCCCGGATCTCATATTTAAGAGGACCTGTCATGCTTTTTTCTATTACAAGAAATGTTTACATTTCTTGTAATAGGAATAAAAGTGATCAATTTTTTTTTTTTAAAGAACAGTGTAAAAATAAAAAGCAAAATAAATAATTAAAAAAAAAAAAAAAAATTTAAAGCGCTCCGTCCCGCCGAGCTCGCGCGCAGAAGCGAACGCATACGTAAGTCCCGCCCACATATGAAAACGGTGTTCAAACCACACATGTGAGGTATCGCCGCGATCGTTAGAGCGAGAGCAACAATTATAGCTCTAGACCTCCTCTGTAACGCAAAACTGCTAACCTGTAGAATTTTTTAAATGTCGCCAATGGAGATTTTTAATATGCAAAGTTTATCGCCGGACGCAATTTTGAAGCATGACATGTTGGGTATCATTTTACTCGACATAACATTATCTTTCACAATATGGAAAAAAATTGGCCTAACTTTACTGTTGTCTTATTTTTTAACTAAAAAAACTGAATTTATTAAAAAAAAAGCACGCTTGTAAGACCGCTGCGCAAATACGGTGTGACATAAATTTTTTCAATGACCGCCATTTTATTCTCTAGGGTGTTAGGAAAAAAAAATATATAATGTTTGGGGGTTCTAAGTAATTTTATAGCAAAAAAAACTGTTTTTAACTGGTAAGCACCGAACCCAAAAAACAGGCTTGGTATTGAAGTGGTTAAGGACAAATATTTTGTATGGACACTTTTTGCACAGTAAGTACACTGAGCACTTTATTATAAGCTTGTATATGTGTATTTTTTTGTTTATGGAACTTTTTATTAGCCAACCAGAATTACAAATGTAACATAACTTATATTGAACACTCATACGATTTAACACTAATAATGTTTGTGTAGCTTGTAATTCGAAGAGTTAAGGCATGCTATTAGATTTTTTTTTTATTTTTCCAACTTTTTTAACACAACCACTTAATAGATTTAGGCAGCGCCATTTTACCTCCCCTTCCCTTATACACACTATTATTATTATACATTTATATAGCTCTGACATATACCGCAGTGCTGTACGGTAAACACTGAGCCAGTCACATCAGCCTCTGTACCAGAGGAGCTTACACTTTACTGCCCCCCCCTTTTATTATTATAATGGGAACACTGAGCCAGTCACATCAGTTGCTTGTACTTTAGTTCTCCCTCTCCAGATACTGGGGGGCCAGGTGTGCTACCTGGCCCCAGTAAGCATGGGAGATGGAATGACCCGGGCAATGGTCCCCCTGAGGGATTTAACTTGCGATCCCAAACTGCATTTTCACCTGAAAACCTTGGCTATGGCCCTAAAAAGGGAACCTTCCCCCCACCTACCTAATAAAGTGGCTGGTGAGTGTATATTACTTTCATTCATTCAAGTAAGGACACCCAAGGTAGAAGATGGCCTGCGGCCAAAAGTGGGAGTGTTTAAGTTACAGTACAGTGAATGCTGGGTGTGACATAATAGCGTCTGAGCCTACTTGTGTATACACCACACACGTATGCCGGATTCCTTCTACTCACAAAATAGTCCTTAATTGCGGTGGAACAAATATGAGTCTTTATCATAAACACACAATGCAAGGGGGTATAAAAATATTCACGGGATTACCTTTACTGTACATAGGCTAAACCCCCTTTAGTCCATCATGAATGCTGTTGCCAGGCTCATCCACCTTACCAACCGTTCAATGTCTGCTACTCCTCTCTACAAATCGCTCCACTGGCTTCCTCTCATTCAAAAAAGGGCAGGGACATATACCTGGAAACTACAGCCCAGTCAGCCTAACATCAATAGTAGGTACATTTTTGGAAGGGAGAATAATGGACTATATCCAAGAATTTGCTGAAGATAACAATAGTAGTAACCAGCATGGGTTTACGAAGGGTTGTTCTTGCCAGACCAATCTTTTAACATTCTACGAGGAAGTGAGCTGCCATTTAGATAGGGGGAGGCCTGTGGGTGTGGTGTATCTGGATTTTGCAAAAGCATTGGATACAGTTCCTCATAGACAAAGCCAAGCTAAGCTAAGGTCTGTTCGCATGGACCACAAAGTTTGTTCTTGGATAGAAAACTGGTTACAGGGGAGCATCCAAACGGTAGTGATAAATAACGTGTACTCAGACTGGTCTGGAGTGGTAAGTGGGGTACCCCAAGGCTCCGTCTTGGGACCAATTCTGTTTAATTAATCATAAATTATATAGAGGATGGGATAAATAGCTCAATCTCAGTTTTTGCAGACGACACAAAAATATGCAGGGCAATAACTTCACAGCAAGATATAGAAATTTTACAAAAAGATCTGAACAAAATAATGGAGCGGGCAACTAGATGGCAAATGAGGTTTAATGTGGAGAAATGTAAGGTAATGCACTTGGGGGCTAAAAACACAAATGCACACTACTCACTAGGGGGAGAACCTCTGGGGGAATCAAGGATGGAGAAAGACCTGGGGGTCCTAGTAGATCACAGACTGAGCAATAGCATGCCATTTCAAGCTGCAGCTACCAGATATTAGCATTGTGGGAGCTTAGCTTGTGGGGATCATCTTTCCTAAGAAAATAGTCAGCGTGCAGGCAATTTTCTTTAAAATCTGGCGTCTTGCCAGGTTTTATTTACAAAATAGGTTTGCAGGTTTAAAAACAATCAAAACAGAAACTAAGTCCTTGCCGTCTCACGCTAAACGAAATAGTACAAGTTCCTCACTATACGGTGTTGGGATGGCCTCGACACCCACAAAACATAAGCAAAAATGCTCCCTCAGCTTCCTCTGAGTTCCAGGTCAGACCTAGAGTTTGTTCTCTTCCTCGTTATTTAAGCCACCTGCTGGTGGACTCCAGTGGACCACAAACTCTGGACCGGAACCAGCCCTGCCATGGTGGCTGGTAAAATCCAAATGAATGCATACGAGGCGACAGGTATCGTTCGTCTACCACGTCGTCTCGCATACCATCACATATCCTCCCCCTCTGCTCAAGCCCCTGCAGCTGAGCAACTGTCCCAACTATACCGTGGACCTGGGAGAGGGCATCCGCATTGTTCTGGAGTCTTCCCGCCAGGTGTTCCACTGTGAACTTAAATGGCTGTGGGCCAGGAGCCACCTAGTCACTCGACTATTTTTCTCCCTGTTGTCAAACATCCACTTCAAGGGGGCATGGTCAGTGGCTAGCCTAAATTACCTTCCTAAGAGGTAGTACTTCAGCGCCTCTAAGGCCCACTTGATAGCCAGGCACACCTTCTCCACAATGCCATAGTTCCTTTCATGCCTATTAAGCTTCCTGCTTAAGTAGACGACCGGGTGCTCCTCACTGTCTCTGATCTGGGACAGAACAGCACTTCCTTTGTGAAGTCCGGGATCACGATCACAGGTTGTACAGAAAGGGCTTGTTTCAACTTCTGGAATGCCTTCTCAGCTTCGGGATTCCACTTAACCATGCCCGACCCTCTACCCTTCACCAGATCAGTCAGAGGGACGGCAAATGTGGCAAAGTCGGGGATGAACCGTCTGTAATAACCTGTAATCCCCAGGAAGGCACAAACCTGTTTTTTATTAACCGGTTGGGGCCATTTTTGAATTGCCTTGATCTTGTTGGTCTGTGGCTTGATCAGTCCCCGACCAATAACATACCCAAGGTATTTGGCCTCCTCCAGGCCTGTGGCACACTTTTTTGGGTTGGCTGTTACACCTGCTACCCTAAGAGAATCTACCACTGCCTGCACTCGGGGCATATTCGATTCCCAATCTGGGCTGTGGATGACCACATCATCCAAATAGGCCACTGCATAGGGGCGATGCGGCCTCAAGGTTTTGTCCATCATTCTCTGGAAGGATGTAGGGGCCCCATGCAGACCAATGGCATTCGCTTGTACTGGAAGGACCCCTCAGGGGTAGAAAAGGCCATTTTTTCCTTTGCTGATTCCGTTAGGGGGATCTGCCAGTAGCCCTTAGTTAGGTCTAGGGTTGTTATGTACCAGGCACCTCCCAACCTGTCCACAAGTTTGTCAATCTGCGGCATCGGTTATGCGTCAAACTTAGACACTTAGTTTCCTGAAATCGTTACAGAACCTGATAGTACCATTGGGCTTTGGGGCCAGCACTATAGGGCTCGACCAGGCGATGTGGGACTCCTCTACCACATCTAAGTCCAACATGGTTTTTATTTCCTTTGCCACCGCCTCCCATCTAGTCTCAGGTATTCGGTAGGGTTTTACATTTACGCGGACCCCTGGTTCCGTGATTATGTCATGTTGTAGTACGGTGGTCAGTCCGGGTAGGGGAGAGAAAAAATCTCTATTTTTACTGGTTAAATCCGGACCGCACTCCGTTTAATCCAGTCCAAATTAATGCATACAAGGCGACAGGTAGTGTCCATCTATCACTTCGCCTCACATACCGTCACAGCATTAATAAAAAAGGGGGTATACTCCAGAGATAAAACTATAATCCTGCCATTTTATAAAAGTCTGGTTAGGCCACATCTGGAGTATTCCATCCAGTTCTGGTCACCAGTTCTCAGAAGGGATGTGCTGGAGCTGGAGATAGTCCAAGAAGGGCAACAAAATTGATACAGGGATTGGAGGACTTCAATTACGAGAAACGACTACAAGCACTAAATTTATTCTCGCTGAAGAAGAGACACTTGCAAGGGGATATGATAGCAATTTACAAATACCTTAATGTTGATCCCGGCATAAGAAAAAAAAGTTATTCAGTCTCAGGGAGTGTAAGAGGACACGGGGCCACACAATGAGATTGTAGGAGAAGTTTTTTAACCTAAAGCTGCGCAGGGTTTTTTTTCACTCTCAGGGCGATAAGGATGTGAAACTCTCTTCCAAAATTGGTGGTGTCAGCGGGGAGTATTGATATTTTTAAAAGACTCCTGGATGTGCATCTTAGTGAACACAATATAAGGGGATATGGAAAATCATTATAGACACTGACACACATACACCAACGGAGGTTGAACTGGATGGACTATTATCTTTATTCAACCTTACCTACTATGTAGAATATTACTATGTAGCAAATTAAATTCAAACTACTAACAATAACTTACAAAGCCATCCACAACTCTGCCCCCAGGTACATCCCTAACCTAGTCTCAAAATACCAACCTAATCATTCTCTTAGTTCCTCTCAAGGCCTCCTGTTCTCTAGCTTCTTCATCGCCTCCTCGCATGTTTGCCTCTAGGACTTTTCCTGAACTTCTCCCATCCTATGGCACCCCTAACACAATCTGTCTGACTATCTCTGTTTGCTTTTAGATGATCCCTGAAAACCCTCCTGTTCAGAGCAGCCTATCCTGTCCACACCTAACAACTGTACTTTTATTTTCTCCATCAGATCATCTCCCACAGTTATTACCTTTGTATCACTTGACCCTTCATCGTAAACTCTAACAAGCAGGGCTCTCAGATTCCTCCTGTATTGAATTATATTAATATAATCCTGTGGCTGATTAAGGTGGCAATTAAACGCACTTGGTGCCTCATCTGCATTAAATTAGCCTCAGAACCTGTGTAATTCATATGTGTCCTGGATTAAAGAGATGATGTGGCAACTCTATATATAAATCCTGTATAATAATAATATTACAGAAAAACACGGCAAGTAAGGAATTACCATACCTAATTTTTCTGTGCTTTTACCTGCAATTTTTAGGATGGTTACAGGATCTGTTGGTTCATATTTTGTTAAACCATTGACGTATTATCTTATAATACTCACAAACTGAAAATAGACGGGACTCCGCCTTTAATAACATTACTGTCAAGGTGGAGATCTTTTCTAGTTATATCGCGAGGAACAAAAAGACGATTAATGGTGGAATGCAGAAAAAGAAAAGTATGATCATACAGTCGTGAGAAGTCAGAAACAGGAAGTGGTACCACAAACAAGGAGGAAGTGATGTCAGTTGCAGAAAGGAAGTGACATTTAGACAGGAAGTGAGGTAATATACAAACAGGAAGTGATGTCAGGTTTTAAAAAGGAAGTTCCAGGTGAAAGGTGGGTCGGGGGGAAGTAGAGAGAAGACATTGCAGGAACTGGCAGCAGAGGAGGTAATAAGATATTACTTTATATACCCAGAAAAAAGTGCATTTATTATTTAGCCTGCAAAGCTTTGCACCCGCGATCAGTAGATCGCAGGCGCTATTTCAGGTTCCTAGGGACACTAACTGCTGCTTTCTGCTCGTACCTTCATGCAGGCTTACTGTAAAAAGAGCTTGAGGAAGGGTCAATGAAATAAGGAGGTGCTCATCGGCACCTTTACAGTTTATTCAGAACTACCAGCCATCTGCCACAGTGGAAGACAGAGCTTGTAGCTTTCTCATTCACAGATTGATGTGAATGAATGACATGGATGTGTGCACTGATCCCTGCACAGCCGCGCCAATTTCAAAATGAGACAGTGGGTGCGGAGAGAGGGCACCCACTATCACAGGAAGGGGAAGCTTTGAGCATGCTACATGTTACACCCTAAACACGGGTTTAACGTGTAACAAAAGGTGAAGATTAATCTTCACTTGTCTGTGTAATATAATGATCAGCGAGGCCACTATAATATCTGTCTACAGAGATTGGAGTCTTGTATGGATCACGTGATGTCATCAATGAGGATGGAGGAGTACCAGAGTTGCATGACTGAGAAGGTATTGAACCTCACCCTGGAGATCATCTACCTGCTGACTGGAGAGGTGAGGAGGATTCTGGGAGGTCACATGACATCACTCTTCTCTCTGTTAATAATACACAGACCTTACTGGAGAGGTGAGGAGGATTCTGAGAGGACACACGACATTATTGTTGCTCTTTCAATGCAGAGTTTTCCTCCGGTGAAGTCTGCCGACCATCTAACCATCACAATGCCTTCACCGCATTTGCTGAAACCCAAGAGAAACAATGAAAAGAAGATTGTGGAAGTCACCAACAAGATCATTCAGCTGCTGACAGGAGAGGTGAGAGGTGCCAGGAATTCTGGGACTTTATCATTATCCAGTAACAGACAAGGCATGTGTCTGTATGATGATTGTATCAATGTGTGTGTCAGGTTCCTATAAGGTGTCAGGATGTCACTGTCTATTTCTCCATGGAGGAGTGGGAGTATTTAGAAGGACACAAGGATCTCTACAAGGAAGCCATGATGGAGAATCCGTCGCCCCTCACATCACCGGGTAAGAGGAGACTTTATTGTAAAGGAGAGAGCAGTACGGAGGGTTTACCTAGTTCCTCCATCATCTGATAAACACATAGAAACAATGTATTCAGTCAGTGTTGTGTTTCCTACAGATGGATCCAGTAATGGGAACCCACCAGAGAGATGTCCCTGTCCTCTGTATTCCCGGGATTCCACACAGGAAGATCACACCATCCCTCACCATCATCAGGTAGGTGGAACACAGAAGTGATTCAGAACTTTGTGAGTTGCCATTCTTCTATGTATTTTCTAGTTTTAACCTTTACTTATACATCTAAAATGTTGCCTCTACTCCCCCTTCACTTTTATTGTTTTTTAAAAAAATCAATATTAACACTCTTCTCGGTGGGGTTGTTTGGCCTAGTCATGTGACATCATGGGTCCATGTTGAATGACATGGTTCTGTTCTTAGATCCTGTGAATCCAGGCTGGCATGATGATGGGCCTTCAAGGGTTGGGTCCCTACTCCCCTGGGTTTGCAAGAAATCGTCAGGAGACCCATTTTTCTCTGTTGTAGGTCAATGACACCTACCGGTTTTAAGGATGGATTAATGAATGTAGAGCTGCATATTAATTTGTCTTTTTTATCTGCCTTGAATACAGCTTTAATAGATATTTTCTATAATTTTGGGGTTTAGGGTGAAGAACGGATTACTATAAAAGTTGAGGTTAAAGAAGAAGAAGTAGAGATGTATGTGGGGGTTGATCAGCCATCCACAGAGGAGGTTGGGATGATTATAAAAAGTGAACCGGATGAAATTTCTCTACCTATCAACACAGGTAAGTGATGCTATGGAATTAATTTGACTTTTAAATGTAAGTTATGTGGTATAGGCAAAACTTTGAGATAATTAGCAGATCTTTGCATCCTTAGATAAGATTAAACTAAATTATAAATGGTAGACCTAGCAAAGTTGGAAAGGCAGCAAAGTTGGGACAACCTTTCTATTGCCACCCATTCATAAAAATGTGTGCCACGGTATTGAGTTCTCTTTGCCTAATGCAGCAGAGGACACCATGACTAAAGTAGAGCTGGGCATGTGACTATGACAGGTCACTTGACCGGACTCTCCTCCTGCCATTTTTTTTCTTCTTTAGTACAACCCTATTCATTTTTATTGTGTAGTGTATTTTGGTAGTGAAGAGCCTTTGCACAGAAACGTTTGCTGTGTTTCATCAGGCAGGGATACAAGAATGGGGTCCTCAAAAGATCTCTATTCTCTGCCTACTTGTTAGTCAGTAATACTCATTTTTGGCAGGCAATATTCAGAATTCTGGCAACTCAGAAGAAGGGAAAATCATCCCACTTTTGTTCTTATTGTGGGAGGTTAGCTTCAAGTGAAGAGTTTTCAGAAAGGTAATCCAGCCTTATGTAAGGTTAAGGGCTTCCTGCTCGTGTGTTTATTTTGTCAGTAAATCAAGCAAACAGAAAGGCTTCCCGCGCAGGGGTAGAAAACCTAGTCCCAAAGCAAAAGTTCAAATGAATATAAGCCTCCTGGCTAATAGATAGACCTCACTGGGTCTGTTTCACTCCTCCAGGCATAATCCCTTGCAGCCTGCTTCTACTCTCTCAGCGCAACCACTGATTAAAACCTGGTAAGGCAAAATTATACCCCTTACTGCCTACAGACCTCTCACTGCCGCCCCATTTAGCTTAAGAATCTCAAGATTCTATGTGGCAGATATACTCCATCAATAACTGACAGGGGCGGTTTGTCACATACCTCCCCCCTCTGTTTGAACCTGTGGGTTCGAACACCAACTATTAAACAGTGGGTTCTAGAAAGGGTATTCACATTTTTCTAGTTACAACCAGCCCTGTGCTCCACTTCAAACAAAAAATCTTGATGGACCAGAAACCAACGGGTAACCCTTGCATTACGATCCTTAGCCTGGGCCATCCATTTCAAGTAAGCATGGTCTGTTATGAGTTGGAAGTGGCACCCCAGGAAGTAGTACCATAGAGCCTCCAAGGACCACTTAATAGCTAAGCACTCCCAACTCAATAGTTCCTCTCCGCCTACCACTTGTGACAAAACAGTCCCCAGACCTATACTCGAGGCATCGGTCTGGACCACAAACTCCTTGCTAAAGTCTGGGGCCACCAACACAGGCTTTTTACACAGCGCCTCCTTCAGACTTTGAAAAGCTGCTTCAGCCTCGGGATAGGTGTCAAACTTTGACACTTCCTTCAGTTTCCGGAAGTCATTGCAAAATCTGAAGGACCCATCTGGCTTGGGAACCAAGACTATAGGACTACACCACTCACTTTTGTACTTCTCTATCACCCCGGGGTCAAACATCCTCTGTACTTCCTCTGCTACTGCATGTCTGTGGGCCTCTGCAATATGATAAGCCTTAAGCCGCACTCGAACCTTAGAGTCAGTGACAATGTCATGTTTAATTATATTTGTGCAGCCGCGCAACTCCGAGAAGAAATCTTTATTACACTGTAGAAACTCTCTGACCTCCTGCTGTTGTAACACCAAAACAGGCTCAGGTATCTGAACCTCACTTATACCTTCCTCTTTCTTTAGTGGTTGATCACCCGGGGCTAGGAGAGCTTCTCTGCCTTTCCATGGTTTAATTAAATTTACACGATAGCTCTTTCTTCCGCCTCTCTGGTTGGTATACCTTTATAGTTTACCTCCCCAACCTTTTCCAGTATTTCATACGGTCCTTGCCACTTAGCTAGGAGCTTATTTTCCACTGTAGGGACTAAAACAAATACGCAATCCCCCAGATGGAAAGATCCAACCTTCTCTGACCTATTGTACACTCGACTCTGTGCTTCCTGGGCTTGCTGCGTGTGTTCTCGAACCAGGGGCATTACTAAGGCAATTCTATCCTGCATGGCTGAGATATGCTCAATGACACTCTGGTAGGGAGTAGTTTCAGTCTCCCAAGCTTCTTTAGCAATATCCAGCAACCCTCAAGGATACCTCCCATACAGGAGTTCAAAGGGTGAGAACCCCATGGAAGACTGTGGGACCTCTCTAATGGCAAGCAATAGATATGGTAGTAGACAATCCCAGTCTTTCCCATCTTTAGCCACCACCTTCTTTAGCATACTCTTGAGGGTTTCTTAAACTGATCAACTAAACCATCTATGTGAGGGTGGTAAACCGAAGTATGCAGATGCTTAATATTGAACAAATTGCACAGCTCTTTCATTACCTTTGACATAAAAGGAGTCTCTTGGTTAGTTAGAACCTCTTTTGGGATCCCAGTACCGGTAAACATGTGGAACATGGCGATTGTCTTGGAGGAAGTGTTTCTTAATGGAACAACCTCAGAATATCGGGTAGCATAGTCCATGACCATTAGGACGTACTGATAGGGCCAGTAGTTAAGTCTGCTAGAGGCCATCAGATCCATGGCAATTCGGTCAAAAGGAACCTCAATCACAGGCAATGGTACCAGAGGGCTACGGTAATGGGGCATAGGGGCTGCCTTTTGACACTCAGGGCATGACTCACAATAATTTCTCACATCAGCATATATCCCAGGCCAAAAGAAATGCTGTAAAATACGTTATTTGGCCATTTCATGGGCTAGGTGACCCCCCCCCCCAGGGAATGTGTATGGGCCAGGTTCAACACTGTCTTATAAGGGCCAGGCACCACAGGTTGTTCCACAAACTCACCCCAAATTTTGTCAACCCGATACAACACATCATGGTTAACTGCCAAATGAGAAAACACACTCTCCAGCCCTGGGGCCACCAGGGTCCCATTGTGTACCTTCACATTTTTCCAGGCTTGTACAAGAGTAGGGTCCTGTAACTGGGCGGTCCCAAAGTTGTCCCGGGAGACCTCTAGCTCCAGCACACCGGGCAACTCTAGGGTCTCAGGAGGTCACTTCTGGTACACCCGCATAGACTGCTAGGGGAATTGACACTTTTTTTTTCAGGGGTAATCCCTACAGCATTTTCATCAACCTTTGGTTCAAAGGAGTTGGGGTTCCCCTCTGCAGTCCCACTAGGAAGTCCAGGCTCAGGACTCTTATCCTTCCCACTGCAGAGTTCCGGGAACAGTGGAAAGTCTTTCCCCAGTATCATAATGTGCAATAGGATAGGGAACACAGCCACTTCAAGGCAAACAGATCCTGAGCTGGTTTCAAAGGTCACCAGCGCTGTGGGGTACTTCTTACAGTCACCATGCACACATACCACTCCTACCTGGTGCTGGGTCAGCTGTTTAGGGTCCACAAGCCGGGTATGGACCCAGGCTTAAGAGTGCAGGAGGGCACACACACTTTTCCCCTTTATCTTTACCACAGAGCTTGGTATGTCCGAATCAGCGACTAGGCCCGGGCGAGAAAATAGGGACATGTGTCGGACTATGTCACACTCCATAGGCTTAGGATTCAAGGGATAATTGGCAGCGATGTGGCCCCACTCACTGCACCGCCTACACTGAGGATGCCCATGGGGTTCTCTGAGGCTTCCCAGACGGGGTCTTTCTACAGAGGGTGACCCTCCGTCTCCAACTCTTGCCGGCCTCTCAGGACTTCCCCTTTTTGGCTTGACCAGCTGTAATCCTGGGGTTGACTGGGTGGCCACAGGAGGGGGTCTTTTGACCATTAGGGATCTTGAAACTGCCGACCCAGCAACCAGGTCCTCTGCCGCAAAATAGCGTTCCACCAGCTCAACTAAAACAGCCTTTGAATGTGGATCAAATTGTCTCACCCACCTCTGCAACTCAGGAGGTAGTGCTCTCAGGATCCAGTCCATTGCAACTCTTACCACTATTTGGGGCCCTGTGAGTGTCTTGGACTGCAGCCACTGTTTGACCAGGTTGATTAGGTCATACATTTGGGAGCGGGGGAATCCATTTGCCTGTGTACTTGCTGCACTCTCACTGCTGTGTTGACCCCCAGATGCTGCAAGATCTCAGCTTTTAGTTTGTCATAATCTCGAGCATCCTCTGCGGACAAATCAAAGAAGGCCTTTTTGGGATCCCCTGCTAACAGTGGTGCCACAAGCGCAGCCCAGTGGTATTTATGCCAGGCCTGCCCCTCAGCAGTTCTCTCAAAAGCACATAAAAATGCCTCTACATAATCCTGGGATGTCATCATTTGAAGAAGGTGCCTTTTGGTGGCTGGCAGGGTGTTACCAGGGGACCCAGTGGAGACATTTGCAGTCTGTGCCGAAATCCGCTGTAATACTTCAGCTAAGACCTGTCGGTCTTTCTCCGGCTGCCTGAGCCAAGGCAGCCACTTGAGCCCCACTTGTCTGTGCCAAAGCAGTAATTTCAGCCTCTGTGGCCTGAGCCAAGGCAGCTACATCTTGCTGGCTCGTAGCTTGGGCTTGCTGCTACTGAGCAGCCAACATTCTATTATTTTCTTGTTGTGCAGCTGTAGCTTGGTTATAAGCCTGTTGCTGTGCGGCATTACTTTGGAGGAAGGCTTTTATCACGTCCTCCATGCTGCAGATTCACATTTACACTGCAGTACACTGTGCCTTTAAGTAGTATAGATACTGCTGTCTTTTGAACACTACTGACACCATGTTCACACAGCTTATCTCAATACAGTCTTTTAACAACAGGTATACTGTGTAGCCAGCAAATTTGCCTTTCAGCGTGGATCAGTAGATTGCCCGCATTCTCCACCAATTTTGGGAGGTTAGCATGAAGTGAAGCGTTTTCAGAAAGGTAATCCAGCCATATGCAAGGTTAAGGGCTTCCTGCCCCTGTTTATTTGGTCAGCAAATCAAGCAAACAGAAAGGCTTCCCGCGCAGGGGTAGAAAACATAGCCCCAAAACAAAAGTTCATCAAACAAATATAAGCGTCTTGACTAATAGATAAACCACCTCACTGGGTCTGCTTCAGTCCAGCAGGCATGTTCCCTCATAGCCTGCTCCACCACTGATTAAAACCAGGTAAGGCAAAATTATACCCCAGGTGGGGAGCAAGGTGTGGCCAGTGCTTAACCCCTTGCTGCCTACAGACCTCTCACTGCCACCCATTTACCTTAAGAATCTCAAGATTTCATGTGGCAGATATACTCCATCAATAACTGACATGGACTGTTTGTCACACAAAACATCATGTTCCCTAAAAAAGAGGTGTAATTACTGTATAACATATAAAAGGACCGTTGCTGTTTCTCAATATAACATCATGTTCCCAACAAATGAGGAGGAGATACTGTACACCATATGAAAGGTCCATCTCCATTCCTCAATATAACGTCATGTTCCCAACAAATGAGGAGGAGCTACCTGGAAAGTATACCACATGTCATAGAGGAGGAGTAAACAAC
>BLSH010408486.1:380796-397535 GCA_018402905.1 Glandirana rugosa | reverse complement strand
GTTCTAGTAACTAGACGAAGTATGCGTATGTATGAATGAGTTAGGGACCCTAGATTGTAAGCTCCTTGAGGGTAGGGACTGATGTGAATGTATAATGTATATGTAAAAGTGCTGCATAAATTGACGGCGCTATAGAAGTACCTGAAATAAATAAATAAATCAGATGATGGGGAATCTAGGTGGACCCTCCGTACTGCTCTCTCCTTTACAATAAAGTCTCCTCTTACCCGGTGATGTGAGGGGCGGCTGATTCTCCATCATGACGTCCTTGTAGAGATCCTTATGTCCTTCTAAATGCTTCTGTTTGTTCATGGAGAAAAGGAGAGCAACATTTTTACCATTGCAGGAACCTGATACACACAAAAACATCGCTTGTCTGTTACTGGATAATGTCCCAGAATTTCCAGCACCGCTCACCTCTCCTGTCAGCAGATCAATGATCTTGTTGATGACTTCTAGAATCTTCTTGGCACCGGTTACCTCTGTTGTCAGGCAGTGAGGTGGAGATACTGTGATGGGTGATGTCCTCTGAAGACAGCTGCTGGGTGTTAAGGGCTCACCAGATATTTTCTTCACTACTTTATAATCCTGTGTAAAGAGAGAAAGTAACAATTATCACTACAGACTTCCCAGAATCCTCCTCACCTCTCTGGTCAGGTCTGTGGTTCATTAATTATAAATTAGGTCAGATTTCATGTGATTCTCCAAAAATCCTCCTCACCTCTCCAGTCAGCAGGCAGATGATATCCAGGGTGAGGTCCAATATCCTCTCTCTCACATGACTTTGGACTTTGTCCTTCTTCAGTGATGTGGTCATGTCATCTATACAGTCCAAACGCAAAGTAAAAATGAGGAGATAGATATAGATTTTCAGTTGCTCAATTGAATTATGTGGCACACTGGCTATGGTTCGGAGGCACTCCATAAAAACCCAGGGTAGAGAATGGTAAAAATCCAGGGTACAGAATCCATGAGGACGTGCCACATTCTAAGGGGGGGGGGGGGGCGTAGAAAGGGCTTACTTCCCATTTTACCATACAACCTGCCCTGAAGTACTCAAAGTGGTTCTAAAAGCTGAAGGTTTTTCACCTTAATTCAATCCAGCGATGTGCTTGAGAGCAATGGCTCTCTCCCTCCTCATCGGCTCAGAGATAGCAATCACAGTCAGTGAAAAGGGAGCGGGGCAGAGCCGTCAAATGGACACACAGAGCCAGCTCATAAGTGAACCTGCCTGAGTGCGGCTTGCTATGGTGGGCAGTCGGTGTGGGGTGCAGCCAGGAGCGTCGATGAAAGACCTGAGAAGAAGAGGATTGGAGCTGCACTGTGCAAAACCATTGCCCAGAGCAGGTAAGTATGACAGTTTGTTATTTAAAAATCAAGGGTTTACATTCACTTTAAGGGAAGGGAGGGGTTCTTAGCAGATGAGTGCAGTGGCCTGCAGATTGCTGAGAATGTAGCAGAGGATTTGCTCTTCCCTTTGGAAATGAGGGCTGTGACCCTTTCATGGGAATCTAGGAATTAGGAGAAGACGTGGCACAGTAATCCTTAAAGTGGTAGTAAACCCTCCTATCATTTTCAGCCAAGGAAGCTACCATCTTGGCCTCTGTTTAATCTACAACTGCCATGATGCTGCACATGTGATCAGTTATGATACCAGCCATTGGATGGTTTGACAGTTTGGTTTAGAGCACAACCAATGGGAGTGTTACATTTCCGGCACGTGCCGGAAATGTAACTGGTTTTTAACCTGTTAAATGCATGGGTTTACTACCGCTTTAATACTGCAGTTCTCCCTCCTCCTACCTTGCTTGTCTTTATTGAAGCACCACCCTCTAATGGGATTACTACCATCTTCTTGGACTGCTGAGGTACCAATATCACATTTATGGAGTTATACTGATCCAAAGATCATGGGTTGTCTGCAGTATCGGGATAGGGTCGTCCCGTGCAAATATTTAACACTGCAACCCCCTCCCCCACTGTTAGTACATGCTATAGAATTAGTGTGCCACCCTGGGTTTATTCTTTGTTTCTCTTACTTAATTGCTCCTGGGGCAGCTTCCCCTCCTGCCCACCCCTTGCACCGACCCTGGTTGTCTGCACTTACTGTATTTCAAGTGAGGTTAAATGCAACAAGCAGTCTTTGTGCGGTGAATCAGTATGGGCAGCCAATATCTGGGAATAGGCCATTTTGAGTATTAGTGCAACCCAGGCTGGTCTAGGAGCTGGTGGTGGTTAGGGAACAGAGTCGCCCTCCTTGCGGTAAGGGAGAACCTCCTGCCTAGGACATACGTCCAGTGATCCGGGCCCCCATGTCTCATGGGCCCTGGGTGTTCAGTATGACTTTTGGAGCTCTAATCTGAACCACGAGTGTAATGCATGGCCCTGCATGAGATGTGCTTCAGGCATAGGGGAGGGTGGTTATGGCCTTGGATCACAGGAATAGTATGTGAAGGTCTCAAAACGCCATTTAAGTGATGTTGGCAGACAGGCAGATCTGGGAGGGTTTTGGAGGTTGCAGAGTATTGCCAAAATAGCTCTGTTCAATGGTAGGACCCAGGCTGCAGGGTTTTGCCCCGTGGTACTGTTTCTGTATTCAGTGATTTCTTACTTGTGTCCATATGGGGAGAAGATTCCTCCTGTCTATTTTTCATTATCTTCTCCAACTCCTCCATAATCTTCTGATCTCCACTCACCGCCTCTACTTCTTCTTTAACCTCAACTTTGATGTCTTTCAGTTCTTCACCCTAAGCCCCAAAGACGATAGAATATATCCATAAAACAAAAAAGTTTTGACACTTTATAGGAACCTGACACACACAATGATACAGTCACCATTCAGACACATCCCTTGTTTGTTAGTGCCCATTCACACAGGGGTGACTTGCACTCCGACTTGAGACGCCTCAAGTCGCTCGACATTTGAAATCCCCATTAAAATTAATGGGAGCCGTCTTAATGTACACTACTGAAGTCGGAGCGACTTCAGAAAAGGTTCCTGCATGACTTCTAGGCGACTTGTGCCCATAGAATTGAATAGAAATCGCCTCCAAGTCGGATCCCCCATCTAAATGGAAGTGACTTTAAAGTGAAAAGAATTTATCCAGGGCAACCCCCTCCCTCCCTGCTCTTGCCACAAGCAAAGTCGCCTGGCATGAAGACGTGTTGTAAGTCACATTGAAAAAGCCTAGCAAGGTCACGCTGTGAATGCAGCCTTCCTGAATAATATCCAAGAATTCCCAGCACCGCTCACCTCGCCTGTCAGCAGCTCAACTATCTTCTTGGTGACTTCTAGAACCTTCTTGCCACTGGTTACCTCTGTTGTCAGGCAGTGAGGTGGAGGCACTGTGATGGGCGATGTCCTGTGAAGATGACTACTGGGTGTTAATGGTTCACCAGATATTTTCTTCACTACTTTATAATCCTGTATATAGAAAAAAAGTAACAATTATCAGCACAGACTTCCCCAAATCCTCCTCACCTCTTCAGTCAGGTCTGTGTTTCATTAATAGAGATAAGAGCGATGTCATGTGACTTCCCAGAATCCTCCTCCCCTCTCCGGTCAGGTCTGTGTTTTATTAATAGAGATAAGAGTGATGTCATGTGACCTCCCAGAATCCTCCTCACCTCTCCGGTCAGGTCTGTGTTTTATTAATAGAGATAAGAGTGATATCATGTGACCTCCCAGAATCCTCCTCACCTCTCCGGCCAGGTCTGTGTTTTATTAATAGAGAAGATTGATGTCATGTGACCTCCCAGAATCCTCCTCACCTCTCTGGTCAGGTCTGTGTTTCATTAATAGAGATAAGAGTGATGTCATGTGACCTCCCAGAATCCTCCTCACCTCTCCGGTCAGGTCTGCTTTTTATTAATAGAAATAAGAGTGATGTCATGTGACCTCCCAGAATCCCCCTCGCCTCTCTGGTCAGGTCTGTGTTATATTAACCACTTCAGCCCCTTAATGACCAGGCCATTTTTTTGCGATACAGCACTGCGTTATTTTAAGCGACAATTGCGCGGTCGTGCAACATTTTACCCAAACAAAATTGATGTCCTTTTTTTCCCACAAATAGAGCTTTCTTTTGGCGGTATTTGATCACCTCTGCGGTTTTTATTTTTTGCGCTATGAACAGAATAGAACGACAATTTTGAAAATAATATATATTTTTTTTCCCTTTCTGCTAGAATATATATTCAAGAAAAAAAATATTAAAAAATAAATGTATTCATCAGTTTAGGTCAATATGTATTCTTATACATATTTTTGGTAAAAAAAAAATTGCAATAGGTGTATACTGATTGGTTTGCGCAAAAGTTATCGCGTCTGCAAACTATGGGATAGTTTTATGGACTTTTAGTTTTTATTGTTTTTACTGGTAATGGCAGCATTCTGCAATTTTTAGTGGGACTGCGACATTGCAGCGGGCAAATCTGACTCTATGTGGCACTATTTTGGGAACCAGTAACATTTTTACAGTGATCGGTGCTATGAAAATGCACTGATTACTGTATAAATGACACTGGCAGGGTAGGGGTTAACACTAGGAGGCGATCAAAGGGTTAACTGTGTTCCCTGTGTGGGGCCTGGGCTGCCTTGGCCGATACAGAGATCGCTGTTCCTGATCATTAGGAACAGCAGATCTCAGTAGTGTGCCCTGACAGATCGGGGATCTGCTTTGTTTACATAGTGTACCGTAGAGCCGAAACAACTAATCGATTAATCGACTAATCGATTACTATTTTCATAGTTGATTAATCGGCCAACCGAATAGTTGGCCTGCATACAGAATTCATTATTTGCTTACATATCAGGAAATACAGTGCTGCACACATACAGCTCAGTATATCGTCCATGCATGTCACTATACACAGTGCAGCACACATATAGCTCAGTACACCAGGCATACATGTCAGTAAATGCCTGAGAACTTGTGAATGTGTGAGGAGCAATGCCTCATGGGACATGTAGTCCTGGGCAGGAAGTGAATGCATTTACATTGCTATAGGGGCATTCTATACTATACTTTGCAGCTTGATATTGGGGCACTCTGAAGGCAGGAGCCAGAAGTGTCAGTGGGGGACCCCAGAAGAGGAGAATTAAGGCTGCTCTGTGCAAAACAATTACAGAGCAGGTAAGTATAGCACGTTTGTTGCTTAAAAAAAATATATGCTTTAAAGACTCAGGTAAGATCAGCATCTAAACCCAGAGAAGGTGGATGCTGACAAAATGGAGGTAATATAAGGAATTACAATTAGAATTACATTTAAAGTCAACTTTTAACAGTAATGTGCATTATATATAAAATGATCATATCTATGAAAAAAAAATACATTTTTTTTTTTTTGAAAGAAGACCTTGTTTTTGTATAGCCAGCATATAATACATTAGAGTTCTGTCTGTAAAACTGCAAAACAGTCTTTACATTTTTTTTAAAATAAAAAATGTGATCTCTGAGTCTGATGATATTTACCAGATTCAACCTCTAATAGTATATACAGTATATCTCTTCTGTCGATTATTCTCAGTTGATTAGAGATTTTGCTCCCTAATCATATAGTTAGTTATTTATATTCACCACTGCATAGATATATGTAAGAGAAAATTGCCTTTTTTTTAAAAAATAACTTTTCATATTAACTAAATTATACACCAATTGTAAGATAAGAGGGATGTGATGTGACCTCCCAGAATCCTTCTCACCTCTCCGGTCAGGTCTGTGTTTAATTAATAGAGATAAGAGTGATGTCATGTGACCTCCCAGAATCCTCCTCACCTCTCCGGCCAGGTCTGTGTTTTATTAATAGAGATAAGAGGGATGTCATGTGACCTCCCAGAATCCTTCTCACCTCTCCAGTCAGGTCTGTGTTTAACCACTTGCCGACCGCCCGCCGCAGTGTGACGGCGTCAAGGTGGCTCGTTTTCACGAACCACCGTCACCTGATGGCGGCTGCGATAACTAATATTGTGAGCGCGCTCGTGCCGCCGGAGGCACGCTCGCACGCTCACTGTGTTTGGGGGGGTCAGGGAGCGGGTAGGGCGGACTCGACCTCCGCTGGCTACCCGCGATGCCCCCTCCCCCCCGCAGCGAGAGAACCGAGGTCCATGTATGTAAATACGGATCTCCGTTATCATAGAGGGGGAAGGGCAATGATCACAGCCTTCCTCTATATGGAAGCTGTGATCATCCCCTTTCCCCAGCCAGGGCAGCCCACATACAGTTAGAACACGCCCAGGGAACACAGTTAACCCTTAGAGTGCCCCCTGCAGGTTAACCCCTTCACTGCCAATGGCTTTTACACAGTAACCAGTGCATTTTTATAGCACTGATTGCTGTGTAAATGCCAATGGTCCCAAAAAAGTGTCAAAAGTGTCCGACATGTCCACTGCAATATCGCAGTACCGCTAAAAATCGCAGATCGCCGCCATTACTAGTAAAAAATAAAAAAAACATAAAAACCCCAGAAATGAATGCTCATCGTCCTTAAATGCGGCAACTTTTGCGCAAACCAATCAATAAACGCCGATTGCGATTTTTTTTTACCAAAAATATGAGGAAGACTATAAATCGGCCAAAACCGATGAAAAAATTGTTTTTTTTATATTTTTTGTTTGGATTTGTATTTTAGCAAAAAGTAAGAAATTTGGGATTTTTTGCAAAATTGTAGCTCTTCTTTTGTTTATAGCGGCGATCAGAAATGAAGCAGAGGGGATCAAATACCACCAAAAGAAAGCTCTATTTGGGGGAAAAAAAGTACGCAAATTTTGTTTGGGTACAACGTAGCACGACCGCGCAATTGTCAGTTAAAGCTACGCAGTGCCGAATCGCAAAAAGTGCTCTGGTCCTAAAGTGTGAAATCCTTCCGGGGCTGAAGTGGTTAAATTAATAGAGATAAGAGTGATGTCATGTGACCTCCCAGAATCCTCCTCACATCTCCGGTCAGGTCTGTGTTTTATTAATAGAGATAAGAGTGATATCATGTGACCTCCCAGAATCCTCCTCACCTCTCCGGTCAGCAGGTAGAAGATCTCCAGGGTAAGGTCTAATATTCTCTCTCTCACATGGCTTTGGTCTTTCTCCATGCTCATTGAAGTGGTCATGTGATTTATACAGTCCAAACACAAGAAAAAAAACGGGGAGCTGGATATGGATTTTCAATGAGTCAGTTGAATTATCACATGGTGCACTAGCTGTGGTTTGGCAGCACTCCACATATAGGGATACCCCTTTAAGACTGGGGAAAAACCAAGAGTTGAGAATTCAAGTACATACATTCCAATGAGAGCACCAGCCAAACAACCAAATTTTTACTGAGGAATCTGGGCCATAGCAAAAAAACCAACTCGTTTTGGAGGCCACACAGACTCCCCCTTCATCAGGGCTACAAAACAAATGCAAACATATATAAATCATAAATCTAAAAATAAGCATGCTAGTAAAAATGATATACTCTATGTAAAACTCTAGTTCGCAGATGACTTCTTATTGTACATCTCAAACCCCCACATGAACATACGCTCTATGATTTATGGCTTGCTTAGTAACTTTGAAGTCAACTATTATGAATCTTATGGATCTTATATATTTCCCTATCCCCATAGACAAGATTCCTTACTCCACCAAAACATTCCCTTCAAAAAAAAAAAAAAAATGCACCCGATCAGGACCTGGATCTGAACTCAGGACCTCTGTTGTATCTGACAGTAATTCTTCTTGCTGAGCGACCTCAGATGCTGGACAGCTCCCTGCCTGATCCATTAGACAATCTTATCTTGAACCTTGTTTCTGGTGAAACTTGAATGCTTTGTTCCTCCCATGAACTTCCTATTTAGGCCATGTCTTTGGACTTCCTGTTTGCCAGATTATTGTGCTATCTCCAGCCAATTTCTCTCTCTTTTCACTGATGCTGTCGTCCCTGTGTTTGCTACCAATAGTTACCAAGCTTTGGCTTGTTTCTTGACTATGCTTCCACTTGATCCAAACCTGCAATCACTTGTTACCGACCTGTGGCTTGTTTCTTGACTACGCTTCCGCTTGATCCCAACCTGCAACCACTTGTTACTGACCGCTGGCTTTTTCCTTGGCTACGCTTCCGCTTGATCCCAACCTGCAACCATTCGTTACCGACCTTTGGCTGGTTCCTAGACTACATTTCCACTTGATCCAAACCTGCAACCACTTGTTACTGACCTTTGGCATGTTCCTTGATTATGCTTCCACTTGATCCCAACCTGCAACCACTTGTTACCGACCTTTGGCTGTTTCCTTGACTACACGTCCGCTAGATCCCAACTTGAAAGCACTTGTTCTCAACCTTGGCTTGTTTACTATCTACGCTTCTGCTTGACCCATTCTAGATACATCTGCTACTGGACCCTGGCTTGTTCAGCTTCTGCTGGGGCGATCCTGAGGACCATGACACAGTACTAACACGCAGCAAAGCCCATCTCCACCATCTGGAGCCTCGGGGGGAGAACCCACATTAACATCCGCCAGGGTGACCTGCCCATGTACTTTTTCTGCAGGTCTCCCTACTGATATAGCTACTGGTCTCTGAGCCTGACCTCTGACCATGACACACCCACTCACTGAAATACCTTGGTATTCAAGTCACAGCAGACTTCTTCTAACTTCACTTCCTAATTCTCACTTCTCAGAATTAAAACTGCTCATACCACCATGGCCTCTACTCATGGTTTGGATGAATTAATGCTTTAAAAATGAGCATTTTACCATGTTTCTTATACACTTTAATACTGTTCCCATAGTGAACCCTCTACTCATTCCGCTAGACCCTACAGATAAAGCTCACTAAGTTTATTTTGAATATGCTCCACCCACACCTTCTCAGGACAATCCTTTCCATTCCTAAATCCAGGGGTGGAGCTGTGCTCCCAATATATCACTATACCACAGCACTTGTAGACTGGTTTAATTTCCAATCTCTCAAATAATGTCTCCAAACTGAACAGGTCCTCTCCCCCTGCAACTTATCGTTGTCCATAACTCAATTCCACGTCTTGGTCTGGGACAGGAAAAACATTGTTGCCTCTCTGAGATCACACGACAGGGCAATCTCTCTTCACCACCAACCCCATTTGAAAAACTTCAAGACTTCCACCCGAGTCAAACCATATCACTAATCCACGCTTTCCCTCTTCTGCACGTATCCCTCTCTACCTGAATATATGGACTAAAAGCCAAGCAAACTTGGTGGCACCTTATTCTCTCCAAAACAAAGCTTTTATGCTAATGCACACACCCATGAAACGAATGTCAACATCTTTTCTAAATGGCACAGATAGTCAAGCATATGCCATACCATTTACCCATAGGTCCATGACCTTTGTTGGTAATACCACAGTCACCCCGCTACTATGTCTCACTTATGGTGGTCCTGTGCTCTTATTAAGAAATTCTGGGATACAATATTGGACCTCTACACCAAGACCGCTGGCGCCAATGCCCCCAATCAGCCAAAAATTGTCCTGGGCCTGCAGAAACTTGAATAGTTCCTGATATCCTAGGAGGCATGATTACATTTAAAGGCAAGGCACCACACTATAATTCAGCCAATGTGATAAATTACTCTATATTTAGGATGTATCCGGTCTATAAACCAGAGGATCTGGATGGACAGTGGGATAAATGGTTCTATATTTAGGATGTATCTGGTCTATAAACCAGAGGCTCTGGATGGACAGGTGGATAAATGGCTCTATATTTAGGATGTATCCGGTCTATAAACCAGAGGCTCTGGATGGACAGTTGGACAAATGACTCTATATTTAGGATGTATCAGTCTATAAATCAGACACTCTAGATGGACAGTTGGATAAATGGTTCTATATGTAGGATGTATCTGGGCTATATACTAGCGGCTCTGGATGGACAGTTGGATAATTGGTTTCATATTTAGGATGTATTTGGTCTATAAACCAGAGGCTCTGGATGGTCAGTTGGATGAATGGCTCTATATTTAGGATGTATCTGGTCTATAAACCAGAGGCTCTGGATGGTCAGTTGGATAAATGGTTCTATATTTAGGATGTATCTGGTCTAGAAACCAGAGGCTTTGGATGGACAGTTGGATAAATGGCACTATATTTAGGATGCATCTGGTCTATAAACCAGAGACTCTGGACGGACAGTTGGATAAATGGTTCTATATTTAGGATGTATCTGGACTATAAACCAGAGGCTTCTGGATGGACAGTTGGATAAATGGCTCTTTATTTAGGATGTATTTGGTCTATAAACCAGAGGCTTTGGATGGACAGTTGTATAAATGGCTCTATATTTAGGATGTGTCTGGACTATAAACCAGAGGCTTCTGGGTGGACAGTTGGATAAATGGTTCTATATTTAGGATGTATCTGGTCTATAAACCAGAGGCTCAGGATGAACAGTTGGACAAATGGTTCTATATTTAGGATGTATCCGGTCTATAAACCAGAGGCTCTGGATGGACAGTTGGATAAATGGCTCTATATTTAGGATGTATCCGGTCTATAAACCAGAGGCTCTGGATGGACAGTTGGATAGATAGCTCTATAGTTAGGATGTATCCGATCTATAAACCAGAGGCTCTGGATGGTCAGTTGGATAAATGGTTCTATATTTAGGATGTATCTGTTCTATAAACCAGAGGCTCAGGGTGAACAGTTGGACAAATGGTTCTATATTTAGGATGTATCTGGTCTATAAACCAGAGGCTCTGGATGGACAGTTGGATAGATGGCTCTATATTTAGGATGTATGCGGTCTATAAACCAGAGGCTCTGGATGGACAGTTGGATAAATGGTTCTATATTTAGGATGTATCCGGTCTATAAACCAGAGGCTCTGGATGGACAGTTGGATAAATGGTTCTATATTTAGGATGTATATGGTCTATAAACCAGAGGCTCTGGATGGAGAGTTGGATAAATGGTTCTATATTTAGGATGTATCAGGTCTATAAACCAGAGGCTCTGGATGGACAGTTGGATAGATGGTTCTATATTTAGGATGTATATGTGTAAATATTACAATACTCTATATCAGCATCTATTGGAGATAAAAGATGTCACAGTGACAATGAAGGAAGAGGACGGACATGACGGGGGGTGGGGTTTTACAGGTTGTAAATATAAAATAATATTTTATTACCTCCCTCTGCTGCCAGTTCCAGCAATGTCTCCTCTCTACGTCTAGTATCCAGCTGACCTCTCACCCAGAACTTCCTGTTTTTACCTGACATCACTTCCTGTCTGCCTCTGACATCACTGCCTGTCTGTGCTTTCCATGTACTGCCAGTGAGCTCACCACCTTGTGTAGAATATAAAAACTGCAGCCAACGTTATTTTGTAAAAGAGAAGTATGGCCGAAGTTTTTTTCCATACTTCTGGAAATGCTTTTGCCTACTATCAGCTGATGTCACAGAACCGCACTATATGGGCACCATGGGCTCTGGGAGGATCTTGACCATATTGTTGGGATCAACCCAGCTGCCTGATTGACAGCCGGCTCCAGCTCTTATCTCCGAGATCTCAATTCGGTGCTCCAGTGAAAGCCGGAGTGAGAACTGAGTGAGCAGAGGTCATGTGATCGCTCAGTTCTCAGGCTTTGAGCATAAGCGGTACAGCTGCAGCATTAGACTGATGCTGCAGCGAGGTGAGTGTATATGTTTGTTTTGTTACATAGCCCAAACTTCTTTAACTGTTTAGCACCTGCCTTATGGCCCATTCTTGTGTTACGTTGCATTCTTTATGATATACGTATATTGACCTCCAGGCGATTTACGCCTAATACGGCACTGCGTTACTTTAACTGACAACTGCGCGGTCCTGCAGCGCTGTACCCAAATAAAAATGTATGATCTTTTTCCCCACAAATAGAGCTTTCTTTTGGTGGTATTTTATTACCTCTGTAGTTTTTCTTTTTTTTGCGCCATAAACAATCAAAGCCAAAAATTTTGAAAAAAAAATTATGTTTTTTACATTCTGCTATAAAACATCCAATAAAAAAATTGAAAAACATCTAATTTCTTCATAAATTTAGGCGAGTATGTATTCTGCTACATATGTTTTGGTAAAAAAAACATCCATTAAGCGTGAATTGATTGGTTTGCGCTAAATTTATAGTGTCTCTGTACATACTATGGGATAGATTTATGGAATTTTTTTATACTAGTAATGTATCAGCGACTGCGATATTGCAGTGGACAATCAGACACTTTTGACACTTTGTGGGAACCGGTGATACTAATGCAGTAATCAGTGCTAAAAATATGCACTGTCACTGTACTAATGACACTGGCTGGGAAGGGGTTAAACATCTAGGGTGATCAAAAGGTTAAATGTGTGCCTCCCATCCCCCCACCCCGGCAGAACAGTGCTCTACATTGTTTACATAGGCAGAGCCCCGTTCTGTGTCTCTGCCTGATGATTGTTGGGTGCCGGCGGACATCCAGTGTTGCTTTTGTATTTACAAGTGACAGCGCTACTCTCCCAGGCTAGTCCACGACCATTCTTCTGCCTTGTGTACCTTGCTGCCAGCCTATTAGCGACCCTGCTTATATCTGACTACTCTGAGCCTGCTCCACCCGTACCACACTGCCCGACCTTTGCCAAAGCGGACTGCACCACTACGCAATCATCTCAGCACGAGCATCCAGAGGAACCCTCCATGCTTGTTCCAGTGACCCAGCCAAGTCCTCCCTGCACTCTCGAAACTGGTCCATATAAATCCTGCATCTACTCCTGAGGAAGCGAGCGGAGCTTGCGAAACGCGTCGAGAATATGGATGCATTGAACACCTATGTTATTATTGTTTGTATTGATCATCTATATATGTTTCTGGTTGTAAATATGTACCACCATGCTACTATTCACAGATTTGATGATCATGTCTGTTTCTATTTGTTGTTTATACAAAACAATAAATTTATATATTTTACTACATTGGTTTGACCTTATGCTCACCTCATTTAAAATCCCATGGGCGCTTTTCTGGTTCTATATAATCTTTTTATATGGACTATAAACTGAAGGACTTAAGAATAAATAGTTGTGGAACAAATCCTCTGAGTTTCCATTATTTCTTATGGGGAAATTCACTTGGATATACAAGTGCTTTGGATGTTTCCGGCACTAATTATGCTCGCAATCCAAGGTTTTACTGTATATGGTCGTCCAATACCACCTCAAACCAATAGATGACGCTTATAGGCAGTGACCAGGCTGACGCTGGGTGTATTAGAATATCCGGGATAATATTCAGGTTTGGTGGACTTTTTTTTAAATTATTAAATGAAAATGTGAACATTAGTTGTCAAGCGCCTTGTCATCAAACCTTAAAAGGCCAATAGGCTTTTCTTGAATGGAACAATAAAGTGGCCTGCTTCCATGCCAAACACATGACAGAAGGGAAGCTGAGCTCACACGCTTTCATTCCCAAACAGAAGCTTTTACGTGTTCAGGTTGGGGGAAATAAAATAGCAAGCCCAAATCAAAGATTGCGCCTGGTATCTGAGGGGGTAGGACACTTCCTCCCAGGGTGCCCCGCACTCCAGAAAGAGGTTTGAGCTGTGTGACATCACCAGGGTCCTTCTACAGGGCAGAAAGTAGCTGCTACCATTCCACTCACTCTAGGTGAGATCACCACCTTGTGCAGAATGTAAACTCTGTGGCTTAATTTATGTTTTACCATTTTTCCCTCTGCCAAGTTCTTCACGTTTGAACTTGAGAATTTTAAGAATGTTCTTTCAATTTTTTAATGGTTAGTGGGGTCAAACTACCATTCAGTTTCAACTTGACGGAAAAATTCTAGCAGTGTTTATTAGGGGTCGACCAATTATAGGAGTGGCCAATTTTAGGGAGGGGGGTGATATTCACGTTTTTCAAATTATTGGTATCGGTCAAAAACGCATAGATATTGGTCAGACCTCCTCCTCCTGTCCCCGCGCGGCGCTCGCTGCAGTCTCTGCCAGTGGTGCCAGCGGGCAGCAGAGATATGACATCATCTATTACTGCCCGCCTCAGATCACCGCTGTTCCGCCCCTACAGCAGGGCCATGAAAAGCTGCTCTTGACAGAGCTGCAGCCACGGGCGTGCAGAGAGATAGTTACTTCACTTAGTTACTACCACTAAGGTTGTGGACCTATAGCTGATTGCTGCTAGTAAGGGAAGAGGGGCCCCTGGAGCACAGACACTGGAACACAGGGAGCTAGTGCATCAGTTTACCCAGGGTGCGGAGTCTAAGAGCCAGTAGGTATTCGCCAGAGCCTCTGGTGGTGAGGATGGATTTGGCTGCAACTGGATCCAGGTTGCGGCCCCAGGGGTCCCCTAGCTCATGCTTGGCTGGCTACAGGAGGACGAGAGGAAGCAGCAGCACAGGAACAGCAAAGGATAGTCAGTGGCCTGGCAAAGGGTCAGGGCCACTAGCAGACAGGAGAAACTGAGAACAAGCCAAAGATTGGGGTGTCAGGCAGGCAGGGATAATCAGAACAAGCCAAACATTGGTAACCGGAAATAGACACAGAGCATACAAAAAGAACAACCACACACAAAGCCAAACACACACAACATTGATTGGCAAGGAGACTTTGCAGCACATGGTCTAATATAGTGTTTGCTTAATTGATGGTTGGGGTGGAGTTCACTGAGAGGAGATTACTTAGTCCACAGGTGGTGATGCGAACGGCCTCTAAGCTGACACAACCAAGAGGTAAGCAAACAGACAGGACATGAATGACTATGGGTCCATGACAGTACCCCCCCCCCTCTTACGAGGCCTCCCCCTCCCCCACTTAGGCCCAGGCTTGGAGGGAAATCTCAAATGAAACCTTGTGTATATATATGTCTGTGTAGGCCTGTGAGAAGGGCCTCAATCAAAAATAAATGCTGCTCTTAGACACATGTGAGTGATTATACAAATGTGCAGAGGAATGCTCTCAAATAAATATGCGTGATTCCTAAAAGGAATATAATTATGTGTAGAAGGTATCAGCTTGTAAATATGAAAATTCACATACCCAATATCAAGTAGTTAGCCCCAAAAGTGCACCATGCAGTATAGAATAAAAACCGACAGGTAGATAATTAAAGTATGATAAGTACCAATATTAATAGTGATCCCTTCCCTAGTGTAGGTAAATATATGTAAATCGAATCAATAATTAGTGAGTAGGTCCAGTTATTAATAGATGATGCAGTATAATAAGAGCGGAGACGGAGCTGATACCTTCTACACATATTTATATTCCTTTTAGGAATCACGCATATTTATTTAAGAGCATTCCTCTGCACATTTGAATAATCACTCACATGTGTCTAAGAGCAGCATTTATTTTTGATTGAGGCCCTTCTCACACTCCTACACAGACATATATACAGTATACACAAGATAAGCAGCGCCAGTGTCCAGTTACTCTTTTACATGTATCAATATCCCTCCCACAAGGAGGAATTCACTGGAGGGCAGCAGCTTAACCACTGGGTTCGTAAGATACCATCAAGAGTCCTAAGCGCAATACCCACTTTATTCAAATGAAACCTCCTCACCAGGTGAGGCGCAAATACCTCAGATGCAGAAATCCAAGACCTCTCCTCAGTACCACTTTACAATGCACAAGGTACTGAAGAATGCCTTTACAGAGCCGGGGAGTCCAGGACTAGGCTAACCTCGTACTCCCGACCATCCTCCAAGACCAGAATCGTGGTAGGGAGAGGATGAGAGAACTTGTGGAGGACTAAAGGCTTCAGAAGGGAAACATGAAAGGAGTTCAAAATCCAGAGGCTTTTCGGAATCTGGAGTTTAAAACAAACCGGATTCAACTTAGCAATTATAGAGTACGGACCAATGAATCTTGGCACATTTCAGAGAAGGAACCCTGAGCTTGATGTTGCTGGTAGAAAGCCAGACCTTGTCTCCAATCTGTAGAGAAAGCGGTTTCTGCCTGTGACAGTCAGCAAAACTTATCAGCCGCTGCCCCGAAGGGAATCATGAACCTCACCCCAAATGGTATTGAATGATTGCTGAACAGTAGCCAAAGCTGGAATATCCGGAGAACAGGCCATAGGAAAAGAAGCTGAGGGTGTCTTCCATAAACTGTGAAAAAGGGAGTTTAGCCTGAGAACTGGTGTTAACATGATTATTGTGAGAAAATTCTGCCGACAGAAGTAGAGGACCAGTCATCATGATGAGCAGAGACTAAGGTGCGGAGGAAGACCTCTAACTCCTGATTAACCCTCTCAGTCTGTCCATTGGATTGCGGGTGGTAAGAAGAAGAAAAATCCAAGACAATATTGAGGGACTTGCAAAGAGCTCTCCAGAAGCAGGATGTAAATTGAACCCCCCTGTCTGAAACAATATGGGAAGGAACTCCATGGAGGCGGATGATTTCTTGAACAAAGATGGGGGCCAAAGCAGGAGCAGAGGGAGACCAGGAACGGGAACAAAATGAGTCATCTTGGAGAAGCAATCGATTAACACCCAAATGACAGTATTCTTTTCAGACAGGGAAAGATCGGTGATGAAATACATAGCAATGTGAGTCCAGGGCTCCTTCGGAATGGGCAAGGGCATGAGCAGACTGGCAGTCTGCACTATATGTGGCACACTACATTCTCCGACAGCTCTCCTCCACCATCCACACTACATTCTCCGACAGCTCTCCTCCACCATCCACACTACATTCTCCGACAGCTCTCCTCCACCATCCACACCCACCTCCTCTCGACAGCCTCTTACATCACA
>BLSH010408486.1:365861-380763 GCA_018402905.1 Glandirana rugosa | reverse complement strand
TCTCCTCCACCATCCACACTACATTCTTCGACAGCCCTCCCCCCACCATCCACACTACATTCTCCGACAACTCTACTCCACCATCCACACTACATTCTCTGACAGCCCTCCCCCCACCATCCACACTACATTTTCTGACCAATTTCTCCATCCATGCTACATTCTCCGACAGATTTCTCCATCCACACTACAGTACAGCTCTCTTCTCACTGTCTATAGTAGAGTTAATTTTACCACCTACCACCACCCTCCTCCCTCAGCCCTTTTGCATTGTAAGAGCCATTCTCAAAACTGACCACCAATGTAAGGGACCCATTTGCAACAATAGCCAATGTAAGTGGATCCATTCTGAAATTAGCAGGCTAGATATGTACACACATTTTTCAGTAGAACAAAAAAAAAAATAATAATAGACAGACAAAACTTAATTTGTTATTTCTGTTTTTATCGCCTTTTATTGCCACCATTGCATATTTTTTGCCCACATATTGGTATAGTTTATGTATTATGATTGCCCATTTGTTTCCCTATGGATTTTCATGATTACCAATGTGTTACCCATCTGATGTCACAATCACCAGTTTATTGCCCATGTATGGCCATATTTGCCCTATGAATTACTACAGTGTAGCACTATGACGCTATCTTTATAAGTGTGGGACCAGCCCACAACTGTTTCTTTTGAGGATGAGCACTGAGGATTATTACTATAATTTAATTTCCACAGGCCTATAAATATAAAACCACACCCCTAAAATCTCAGTTATTATTGACAGGCCCCAATTACTCTCTAACCAGAGAATCTGAGGAATGTGCAGTTAGAAAATTTCTCTGGTAAAGAGGTGTATCTCAAAAAATTAGAATATCATCAAAAACGTAATTTATTTCAGTAATTCAATTAAAATATTTAAACTCTTATATTATATAGATACATTACGCATGAGGTGATATATTTCAAGCATTTCTTTCTTTTAATTGTGATTATGGCTTACAGCTAGTGAAAACCCAAAATTCAGTATCTCAGAAAAGTAGAATATTACATAAGACCAATAAGAAAAGTTGTTCTGGCCACCATACAGTACTTATCATATTACTTATTGTTGCTTTAAATTGGCAGCCATTGCTGGCAGGAAATGTAGTATATTACTCCTACTTGCTGTTCAGCAGCCATTTGCTTGATACCACCTCCAGAGAAGGAAGCATGGTGTGAGAAGTTCCACTGTCTTTCAATTCAGGCCTTGGAAGCATAAGTCTGTAAGTAGGCGGTCATTAGTTTTCAAGTAGTACGTGTTCTACTAATTTAGCTACCTGTTGTATGTGTATTTGGTAGTACTTTTCTATCAGGGATTTCCTTTAGCTAGGCCACATGGTGTGTTAGCTAATGCCTGTAGTAATGTAGCATGCCTGTCAGTATTTGCATTGTACTGTAATGTTAAATGCTAATGCATACTTTTATAATTGTGTTTTACAGGTTTACAAAATTAACTAACTCAAACTTAAAGAGCTTAAACTGAAACTTGAACACAAATCTAATCTCAGTAAAGATTACAACTGTTAACCCTCCAGCCTTGGTTTTTAATGAGAACTTGTTCGCTGTCTGCCAGAACTTTGCAATTCAAACACATTGTGAGGGCAGAACAAAAGTATTTTTAATAAAGAAATGTTGGCTTACTAAAAAGTCTGTCCATGCACAGTATAGTATGCACTCAATACTTGGTTGAGGCTTCCTTTGCATGAATTACTGCATCAATGCGGCGTGGCATGGAGACGATCAGCCTCTGGCACTGCTGAGGTGTTATGGAAGCCCAGGTTGCTTTGATAGCGGCCTTCAGCTCATTTGCATTGTTGGGTCTGGTGTCTCTCATCTTCCTCTTGACAATACCCCACCTCTCCATGGGGTTTAGGTCAGGCGAGTTTGCTGGCCAATCAAGCACAGTGATACCCTGATCATTAAACCAGGTATTGGTAGTTTTGGCAGGGTGGGAAGGTGACAAGTCCTGCTGGGAAATGAAATCAGCATCTCCATAAGGTTGGTCAGCAGAGGGAAGCATGAAGTGCTTTGGAATGTCCTGGTAGAGCGCTGACTTTGGATTTGATAAAACACAGTGGACCAACACCAGCAGATGACACGGCTCCCCAAATCATCACTGACTGTGGAAACTTCACACTGGACCTCATGCAACTTGGATTCCGTGCCTCTCCACTCTTCCTCCAGACTCTGGGACCTTGATTTCCAAATGAAATGCAAATTTTACTTTATTTCCAACAAGAGGACTTTGGACCACTGAGCAACAGTCCAGTCCTTTTTCTCCTTGGCCCAGGTAAGACGCTTCTGACGTTGTCTCTGGTTCAGGAGGGGGCTTGACACAAGGAATGCAACAGTTGTAGTCCAAGTGCTGGATAGGTCTGTGTGTGGTGGCTCTTGAAGCACTGACACCAATTGTAGTCCAGCCCCAAATTCATGAATGGCCTTTGCTTCACATTGCTCTCAAGACTGTGGTTATCCCTGTTGCTTGTGCCCCTTTTTTCTACCACACTTTTTCCTTCCACTCAAGGTTCCATTAACCTCCCTGGCGGTATGATTATGTCAGATTTTTGCGTCTCAATACATTGTTTTGCATAGAAATTTGGCGTTTTATATTGTAGGCTTGTAATTCTTAGGAATAACTCACTTAAATCTGTCCAAACAAGAGTCTAGTAGACATCCCGGGCATGATAAAGTTTGAAACACGAAATCATAAATTTTAATGTAATAAAGAATTACATATAATTATAAAATAACAATATAATAATACATTTTATTCAATAATGTAATCAAGCCAAAACACTGAAATTTGCCCAAATAAGGGTGCATAATTACTAGTACAAAAAAAGCGTCAAAATAGAAAAATAAAAGTAATGCTCTGTTCACATCTCGGAGATGCGAGTTGCGAGTTGCGAGCGGAATCGCGGCGATTCCGCCAGCAGCTTGCATCGTTGAGATGTGAACGGAGAATTACTTTTATTTTTCTATTTTGACGCTTTCTTTTTACATTTTTTTTAGCATTTTTATTCCTATTACAAGGAATGTAAACATCCCTTGTAATAGGAATAGGGCATGACAGGACCTCTTTACAGCAAGATCTGGGGACTATAAGTCACCAGATCTTGCCTCTAGGCTGGGAAGCCATATTGCTATTTCAAGGGATGTTTACATAGGAATAAAAGTGCTAAATAAAAATGTAAAAAGAAAGCATCAAAAAAGAAAAATAAAAGTAATGCACCGTTCACATCTCAGCGAAAGTTTGTGTATTGTACTTTTTGAATTTCCCGTCGGCTCCACCCCCCATGCGACGCTTGCAGGGAACGGAGCCTGGAACCTTCATACATCAGGCGGAGGACAACGCCGGGGACATTGCGGGATCGCAGGGACAGGGTAAGTACATGCAGAGCAATGTACAGGGTAATCCCGAGTGTGGCTCGTGGTTAGTGCTTTTGGTACAGAAAATCAACCCCGAGCCACACTCAGGAATACCGCCAGCGAGGTTAAGATGCTTGGATACAGCACTCTGAACAGCCAGCTTCTTTAGCAATGGCCTTTTGTGACTTACCCTCCTTGTGGAAGGTGTTAATGAGTGTCTTCTGGACCAGTGGTTCTCAACCCTGTGCTCAAGTACCCCCAACAGGCCATGTTTGCAGGTTTTCCTTTATCTTGCACAGGTGCTTTAAATCAGAGTCAATGGCTTGGTATTTTGGAAAGCTATTTTATCTAAGAGAAATTCCGAAAACATGGCCTGTTAGGGGCACTTGAGGACAGGGTTGAGAAACACTGTTCTGGACAACGGTCAGGTCAGCAGTCTTAGCCATGATTGTGTAACCTACTGCAGTGGTTCTCAACCTTGGTCCTCAAGTACCCCCAACAGGCCATGTTTTGAGAATTTCTCTAAGGGCTCTTTCTAGGGTTGCCACCTCATCCCTTTAAACCCGAACACATATCAATTACACAGGCTCTGAGGCTAATTTAATGCAGATAAGGCACCAAGTGATCTTAATTACCACCTTAATCAGCCACAGAATCTGTGTAATTCATATGTGTTCGGTTTTAAAGGGATGAGGTGGCAACCCTAGCTCTTTCACACCAGCGGATCGTTCAGGTCCGCCTGTCAGTTTTTCAGGCGGACCCGAACGGACGATCCATTGTCCTCTATGGAGCGACGAATGTCAGCAGTGACATGTCCGCTGACATCCAATCCGTTCCGATCCGCCAAATACAGACGGATGGAAACCCTATTATCCATCTGCCTGGCGGATCGGATCGGATGAACACGGACAGAAGGTCCGTGTTCATCCGATCCGCCATAGAGGAGAATGGAGCTCTGACAGGTCCGTTTCTGCAAGGAGTGCAGAGACGGTCCTGTCATCCGCCAGCTCAGCGGGGATAAATGGATGGATCCCCGCTGAGCAGCGGAGCCTGTCAAAACGTCCTTAGATAAAATAGCTGTCCAAAATTCCAAGCCATTGACTCTGATTTAAAGCACCTGTGCAAGATAAAAGGAAAACCTGCAAACATGGCCTGTTGGGGGTACTTGAGGACAGGGTTGAGAACCACTGATCTACTGAACCAGACTGAGAGACCAATTAAAGCAGTGGTTCTCAACTCCAGTCCTCGGGACCCATTAACAGGCCAGGTTTGCAGGATAACTGAAGTGCATCACAGGTGATATCATTTGCTGCTCAGTGATTGCAGTATTCTAGTCTGCATCTCCCCAAGGTAATACTTAAAATCAGGCCTGTTGGTGGGTCCCGAGGACCGGAGTTGAGAACCACTGATTTAAAGGGTCAGGAAACCTTTAGGGCCGGTTCACACTAACGCGGCACGATGCGGCGCGACTTTGCGGCCCGTTCACATCCAGGCGAATTCTCAGGCGACTTGAGTCGCCTGAAAATTCGCCTCAATGCTGTGCAATGTAACCGTTCTAATAGGAGCGAATCGCTTCGCTCCGCCTTAGAAAAATGGTCCCTGCACTATTTTCAGGGCGATCTCAGGCGGCTTGCATTGACTTCTATGATAGAAGTCTCCTGGCAAGCCGCGTTGAGATCGCCTCAGGCGCCGCATCGCGCCGCGTAAGTGTGAACCGGCCCTAACAGGCGTTTTGAGTTAATTAGCTGACAAGAGTGTGACACCATGGGGTTAATTTACTAAAGCCAAATAGGCTGTGCACTTTGCAAAGTGCAATTGCACTCTGCAAGTGCAGTTGCTCCAAAGCTTAGTAAATGAGGCAAGGCTTCACTTTGCAAAGAATACCCAATCACGTACAAGGAGAATAAAAAAAAAACAGCATCTTTGCTTGCACATGATTGGATGATGGAAGTCAACAGAGCTTTCCCTCATTCACTAAGCTTTGGAGCAACTGCACTTTGCAAAGTGCAAAGTTTATTTGCCTTTAGTAAATCAACCCCCATGAGTCTACAACAGCCTTTCTCAACCTATCCAAAACTGAGGAACCCTTGAAATTATTCTCCGGTCTCGGGGAACCCCTGCTAAAAATCTACAACTCATGATACATTAGTGTGATGGTCAATGGGAAGAATGCTCCTTACACTTGTGGTCATTGGGAAGAATTACCTCCTTACAGATAGATAAAAAGATCAATGGTATCATTGGGAATTTATCTGAGAGGTAGAAATTGACCATTGCTCAAGGAACCCCTAGCTAACTCTGGAGGAACCCTGGTCTACAATATTCAACTTTTTCACAATATTCTCATTTCCACAGATACTGAATGCAGGATCGGGTTTTCACTAGCTGTAAGCCATAGTCATCAAAATTAAAAGAAAGAAATGTGGGAGAAACAATCGATAATAGTCGGATCTTACCAAAGGATTCTCCCAGGAGTGTAAGCGAGCAACAAGTGATTCCACACCTGAGACTTCACCTGTAACCAAAATATTACTTTTGCTTGGATGTTCCCCCTCTATGAATTCATTTGATTCACACAGTTGTTCTACTGGTTGAGCGGTTACCTTATTTAAATGTATTTTTGTGTAGAACAACTTCCCGCACTCTCAACATGTTAAAGGGCGATCCCGCGTGTGAATTTTCTGGTGTTCACCCAGACTATCTTTCCTAGAAAAACATTTCCCACACTCTGAACACGGAAAAGAGTTTTCACCCTTGTGAATGCTCTGGTGTCTAAGAAGCACACTATGTTGCGTAAAACTTTTTCCGCACTCTGAACAGGGAAAAGGACGCTCGCCGGTGTGACGTTTTTCATGTGCTTGAAGGCTTCTTTTCTCAAGGAAACATTTCCCGCACTGCGAACAGGAAAAAGGACGCTCGCCGGTGTGACTTCTCTGGTGTCTAACAAGATCTTCTTTTTGCGTGAAACATTTCCCGCACTCTGAACAGGTAAAAGGACGCTCACCGGTGTGAATTCTCTGGTGTCTCATTAGGTGTCCTTTCTCAGTAAAACATTTCCCGCACTCCGCACAGGAAAACGGCCGCTCGCCTGTGTGACTTCTCTGGTGTCTTCTGACGTCCGCTTTTTTGGTGAAACATTTCCCGCACTCTAAACATGAAATAAGGCCATCCTGAGTGTGAATTCTCTGGTGTAATTGAAGGCTTCCTTTCCTAGAAAAACATTTCCCACACTCTGAACAGGTAAAGGGACGCTCACCACTGTGGCATGTCTGGTGTCTAATAAGATCTGCTTTCTCTGTGAAACATTTCCCGCACACTGAACAGGAAAAGGGACGTTCACCAGTGTGAATTCTCTGGTGTCTAATAAGTCTTCCTTTCTCAGGAAAACATTTTCCACACACTGAACAGGAATGCAAATGTTCGCCCGTGTGACTTCTCTGGTGTACAATAAGATTCCCTTTCTTACTGAAACACTTCCCGCACTCTGGACAGGAAAACGGACGCTCGCCTGTGTGACTTCTTTGGTGTATAATAAATCTTCCTTTCTTATTAAAACACTTCCCGCACTCTGGACATGAATATCGATGCTCAGCTGTGTTACTTTTCTTGTGCCTAACAAGTGCTGTGCTCCCACACACCAATTCTGACCATGAAGTCTCTCCTGTGGGATCTCCATAGCTTAGAGATTCCTTGGAATTAGATGGATCCAATGTTCCTTCCTGTGATTGGTCAGAAGATCCCTCAGGATTAGAGGAAGCCATTGATCTCCCCAATTGGTAAGGTCTGGGATTTAGGTTTTGAGTAATGGGATTCACTCCTGGAGAATATCGTGTGATGTCATTGTCTTCTTCATTATCTGTAAATAAAAGATTATGTCTCTCTGTGGTATTCCAGACATAAATCCCATCTGTTGGAAAGCAATTTTTATATAAATGCTATGAGTTTCTCAGATATCAGGCATGGAATTGGTTTCAATTCTAACCACAAAATATGAATAAGAATACAATTTACTCAAATGGCACCGGGTTACAGCGTTTATACATTAAGAGATGAACCTTCTTCCATTCAATGTCATCATGCTGAGGAATGGAGATGGACCTTTCATATGGTGTACAGTATCCCCTCCTCATTTGTTGGGAACATGACGTTATATTGAGGAATGGAGATGGACCTTTCATATGGTGTACAGTATCTCCTCCTCATTTGTTAGGAACATAACGTTATATTGAGGAATGGAGATGGACGGCCTTATCAGATTGCCAGTATCTCATTTGTTGGGAACATGACGTTATATTGAGAAATGGAGATGGACCTTTCATATGGTGTACAGTATCTCCTCCTCATTTGTTGGGAACATGACGTTATATTGAGGAATGGAGATGGACCTTTCATATGGTGTACAGTATCTCCTCCTCATTTGTTGGGAACATGACATTATATTGAGGAATGGAGATGGACCTTTCATATGGTGTACAGTATCTCCTCCTCATTTGTTGGGAACATGACATTATGATGAGGAATGGAGATGGACCTTTCATATGATGTACAGTATCTCCTCCTCATTTGTTGGGAACATGACATTATATTGAGGAATGGAGATGGACCTTTCATATGGTGTACAGTATCTCCTCCTCATTTGTTGGGAACATGACGTTATATTGAGCAATGGAGATGGACCTTTCATATGGTGTACAATATCTCCCCCTCATTTGTTGGGAACATGACGTTATATTGGGGAATGGAGATGGACCTTTCATATGGTGTACAGTATATCCCCCTCATTTGTTGGGAACATGATGTTATATTGAGGAATGGAGATGGACCTTTCATATGGTGGATTATATCTCCTCCTCATTTGTTGGGAACATGACGTTATATTGAGGAATGGAGATGGACCTTTCATATGGTGTACAGTATCTCCTCCTCATTTGTTGGGAACATGACGTTATATTGAGGAATGGAGATGGACCTTTCATATGGTGTACAGTATCTCCTCCTCATTTGTTAGGAACATGATGCTATATTGAGGAATGGAGATGGACGGCCTTATCAGATTGCCATCTGGAATTAGGAAGGAATGTGTTTTCTTCCTTCATCTGAATTTCTGGTCATTTTAGTGGGGTGTACTTGATAGACATTTGTCTTGTTAATCCATAAAATTATTTGCATATGCATACTATATACTCATAGTAGTTAAATTCTGCATTTAAAGTTTATTACTTACATGTATCCATGTATAGAGAAGATTCCTCTTGTTTACTTTTCATAATCATCTCCTCCTCCTCCATAGACTGCTGATCTCCACTCACCAACATCTCTTCTTCTTCCTCTTTAATCTCAACTTTAATGTCTACTAGTTCTTCACCCTAAACCCCAAAATGATAGAATACATTCATAAGAGGGAACAAGAGAATACAGAAGAATATCATCTGGAGCTTAGAATACATTTTATAGGTCTTCATGCTCAGTCCCACCTACCTGATGATGGTGAGGGATGGTGTGATCTTTCTGTGTGGAATCCCGGGAATACAGAGGACGGGGACATCTCTCTGGTGGGTTCCCATTACTGGATCCATCTGTAGGAAACACACAAACTGACTGAATACATTGTTTCTATGTGTTTATCAGATTATGGGGGATCTAGGTGGACCCTCCGTACTGCTCTCTCCTTTACAATAAAGTCTCCTCTTACCCGGTGATGTGAGGGGCGGCTGATTCTCCATCATGATGTCCTTGTAGAGATCCTTGTGTCCTTCTAAATACTCCCACTCCTCCATGGAGAAATAGACAGTGACATCCTGACACCTTATAGGAACCTGACACACACAATGATACAGTCACCATCCAGACCCATCCCTTGTCTGTTACTGGAGAATGTCCCAGAATTCCCGGCACCACTCACCTCTCCTGTCAGCAGATCAATGATCTTGTTGGTGACTTCTAGAATCTTCTTGGCACTGATTACCTCTGTTGACAGGCAGTGAGGTGGAGGCACTGTGATGGGTGATGTCCTGTCAAGACGGCTGTTGGGTGTTAATGGATCCCCAGATATTTTCTTCACTACTTTATAATCCTATGTAAAGAGAGAATGTAACAATTGTCACAAAAAATTTCCCAGAATCCTCCTCACATCTCCAGTCTGTGTTTTATCAATAGAAATTAGAGTGATGTCATGTGACCCCCCCAGAATCCTCCTCACCTCTCTGGTCAGGTCTGTGTTTTATTAATAGAGATAAGAGTAATGTCATGTGACCTCCCAGAATCCTCCTCACCTCTAGTCAGGTCTGTGTTTTATTAATAGAGATAAGAGTGATGTCATGTGACCTCCCAGAATCACCCTCACCTCTCCTGTCAGGTCTGTGTTTTATTAATAGAGATAAGAGTGATGTCATGTGACCTCCCAGAATCCTCCTTACCTCTCCGGTCAGCAGGTAGATGATCTCCAGGGTGAGGTTTAGTATCCTCTCAGGCACATGAATTTGGTTTTTCTTCATCCTCATTGATGTGGTCTTCTCATCTATACAGGACTCTCCTCTCTGTAGACGGATAATAAACTGAGAATTATCTGGACTGTACTGGGATGAATAATGTCTGCACAGAGTTCCTCCATAGTCCTGAAACCTTAGACTGCTTGTTATACGATATTAAAGAATACTTAATTTCACTTAATGTAAACCAGAGATCCCTTTATAGCTCAACTCGGTTTGAATTGTCAAGAAACTGATTGTTTAGCTCCTGGACCTAGCCAGCAAGTCCATTGTTAAATCTTACTGGGATCCACCAATTCCCAACGCTGCTTTAAAATGGTACTGGGCAAAATAGCCACTAACAAGGTTGCCGACTGTCAGTAAATTCACAGACAGTTCATAAAATCCATGATTTAAAATGGAACTGGCATGGTTAAGTGCTGTCACTAGGTGAGAAATCCCTGATGACTGGTCCTCTTTAATGAGACATGTGTCTAATAGCTGAAGACACCATACATTTGCAGGCCATAAACTGTCAAGGATGTAAGAGCTACAGACCCTGCAAGCAGTTCTGTTCCTATCGAAGCCTTATGTCCACAGCAGTGAAAGGGTAATAATAAGAGTACATTGCCCAGTTCTTTGAAGCTACAGATAGGGTCACTATCATGAAATAATGAAAATCACAAACTTTATCACTCTTTCTATGTACTGTAGTGATGTTCATTCCTTTAAGAGAATTCAATGGGTACACTTTAACTCCTTGGGATATGTGGAGAACAGACCCTCTGGTGGGACTTTAAAGGGCATAGACTCCACAAAAAAAAAATGCAATGGGTATAAAAAGTTTTAAGTTTATTACAAAATAGTAGTTAAAAAAGGGAAAAAGGGGGGAGAGACAGGGGATGAAGCAAGGGGTACATTCCCCAATCTACAGAATGTTATTAAAATGCAACAGTACATATAGCAGAACCACTTATTTAATGCACTACTGTGTAATTGAAACAGAGTGCAACCCAACGCGTTTCAAGATCGTGTGTTGTTCCTCTTCATCAGGGGGAAGTAGTGATATAGCTCCTATCGTTCAGACATAAATATAGCACATAGTATGGGTTCTCGTATAGAACTAATGCAGGGTAAAAACAGGAGTAAAGGATGCTGCTGCCACAAGTATCATAATGTCCACGAAGGTAGGCAGCGAAGATTGATCCCAATATAACCGCTTGTGAAAGAGAGGTAGGTGCAGTTGTAGAGGGAAAGGTGAGGTAGGGAGCGGAATTAACCACCCCCATGGCTGGACTCCAGGGAGGAGGGCTCACTGAAGGGTGGGCCGCCCGGTGGTGTGGGTCAACCCGCGCCGTCTATATTGTATATAGATACTGTATGGGCAGTAAGAGGGCTGCATGGGAGTAGAGCAGATTCCAAAAGGTATGGTCTCAGTGTTGTAAGTGTAGTCGACAGGTTAAACAAAATATGTGGAGACAAGCCCCTCCATTAAGTCGCCAAAATGGCGGGAGGAAGAATAGGCAAATGCCTAGATGCACATGCAGGATCTATGCAGATGCAGCTCACTTTTTCCCAGCGCCCTCATGCAGCAAACACATTCCTTCAAGAGAATGTCCAGCCTCCTTCCAAAAAAATTAAGCAGCTACAAATACTGTAGCTACTGACTTACTATTAGGACACTTACCTGTCCAGGGATCCCGCAATGTCAGCACCCTGAGCCAATTTTTCCAGCGGCTCTCAGGTGCTGCCGCCGCCACTGCTTCTAAGGGCAGCCGGCAGTAAAGCCTTGTGGCTTCACAGCCGGTTCCCTACTGTGCATGAGCAAAGCACGCCATGCTTTCTGAATGGCCCAGAGGCAGGGGAAGGAGGAGCGGGGCTGAATTTCTGGGGGATCTCCTGGAAGTGGGAGCAGGTACCTGTCAAAAACAGGTCCCTGTTCCCCCTTTCCCCCAAAAGGTGCCAAATGTGGCACCGGAGGGAAGGCAGATAAGCAGAGCTTCTACTTTTGAATGGAACTCCGCTTTCAGCTGCCTTGATTACAACTTGTACTGAAGTTCAGTCTTCTTCCTCTCCAGAAAGGAAATGGTGACCATTTTTTTTTTATAAAGACAGACATGACCGGGGGGGGTTACTGAGTGTAAATAGAAAATAATATCTTATTACCTCTTCTGCTGCCATTTGTAGTCTCCTCTCGACTTCCTCCCAACTCACCTCGCTCTCTGGAAACTTCCTATTTATATCCCTACCTCACTTCCTGTCTGTATCTACATCACTTCCTGTCTGCACCTGCCATTACTTCCGGTCTGCACCTTACATCATTTCCTGTCTGTGCGTTCCATGCTTACTCAAGGAGATCTCCACCTTGTGAAAAATCTAGAAACTGCCTTTCTTATCATGTTTTAACATTTTCTCCGCTACCTCGTTCTTCAAGTACGTAGCACTCCATACTACTGTAGTGCCCTTCCAGTTTGGGTGTTAGTGAGTATATATAGTTTTTGGCTCTCTCTGCTTAACAGGAGAGCAGATGTATATGTTATCTGCTTATGAGAGAGCCTTGGTTTGAGTAAGGTCTGCTCAGTGTGCTCTGGTGCTGATTCATGGTGTCTGGAGAGTTTTACACTGTCCAATTGCATGTGTCCTTATTGGTAAGTGTGAGGAGAACCCAGCCAGTGCCAGCAGGTGCAGTGTTGCCAACCTTCCGTAAATTTACGGACAGTCAGTAAAAACAGGGCAGTTTTTTGGGTGTCCATAAAAGTCCGTAGCAGCCGGAAAGTGCCAGTAAAAATGGCGGCCATCGGCTCCGCTCAGAGCTGCGCATGTGCAATTACAGAAATCTCTCCAAGTGGAGAGTGAAAAGATCTGATCCTGACCCTGAGACGAGTTGGACGACCACTCCTGCTGCCAGTTTGTGCCTCTGCCCAGCCCATCCACCCTCAAATGAGGTTACTGCAGTTTCCCGCCACACCACCGCCAGCCAGCACCTGACCGGAGCAGACGCTCCAGATGGATGGATGGATCCTCCTGATTCCTGCCTGCCTCCCTGCTCTGGCTGACCCTGCAGCGCTCCTGGTGACAGTGGTGAGTGCAGTACGCTTCCTCTTCATGACAGCCAAAAAGAGTCGGGACAGTGAGTGTGTGACTGTTTGACACAGACACTGTCTCTGCTCACTCTGACAGACAGCCGCGAGCCAGTCTGCAGGAGTCTCTCTCTCTCTTAGTGTGAGTGTGCACTGTAGCCTAAATACTGAAATTTGCACTGAAAACTGTAATTTCTTATCTTTTGTAAAATGTCAGTAAAAACTTGGCTGTGCCAGTAAATTTTGGGTGTTGTGCGAGTAAATTTCAATCTGGTAGGTTGGCAACACTGAGCAGGTGTATTTGGGGGTGGTTCTGACCAACTAGCAGGGGAGGTGCCCCACTGCATTTTGGGTGAACACCTTCATATAAAAGGGAGCACATGGGTTCAAGGTGAGGAGTTCCAGCCTACCCAGACCTCAGGGGTGGAAGTGTATGTTTAGCTCCTGGCTGCTAGGCTTGAGGCGTATCCAGGAGGCTGCCAGATGCTGGGCCTGGTCGAGGCCTAGCTGAAGCTACATCCCAGAGTTCTTTAAAGCAAAATGTCGCTTGGAGGTTGGAAGGAGGCTACCGACTGTCCCGGGAAATGGTGTGAGTACAGAATCGTGAAGGGATCCCTGAGACTGAGTTGCTATAATTCCTCTCCTGCTCCTCATAGTCAGCTAACTGGGTGTGTGAGCTAGAAAGGAGACACTTGTGAGTGTCTTGAAGAACAGAGTCCGGCTTATCCTGTACTGCTTAAAAAGGGACCTGTTCCACTGGGATCAGCCTGCAATAAAGTGTCATTGGTAGTCTGCTACATTAAAGCGGTAGTAAACCCGCTGACCGAAATAAAAAAAAAAAAAAAGCCTGCAAGAAAATCGCATAATATGTTAGTATGCATTGCATACTAACATATTATGAAATACTTACCTTAGAACGAGGCCCCCGATGCCCGAGTCGGTCAGCGCTAAGGACGCTGACATCTTTGTCCTCTTCTGTCTTCCGGGTACGCGGCTCCGGCGCTGTGAGTGGCCGGAGCCGCGTGACGTCACTCCCGCGCATGCGCGCGGGAGCTCTTCGCACCGGCAGCCAGCTCTGAGATGCCGGCCGCCTCGGCCGGATCGTCAGAGCGCATGCGCCGCTAATGTCAGCGGCTGCATGCAGGGCGAATATCTCCTGAACCATGCAGGTTTAGGAGATATTCTTTTTACCTACAGGTAAGCCTTATTATAGGCTTACCTGTAGGTAAAAATAGATTTTAGGGTTTACTACCGCTTTAAGTTAGAAAGGAGACACTGGTGAGTGTTTTGAAGAAGCAAAGTCCGGCCTCTCCTTACTGCTTAAAATGGGACTTGTTTCAATAGGATCAGTTTGGTAACAATGTCACTGGAGTCAGCCTGCTACTTGCTTTACTGCAATCAGCCTGCTACCTGCATTACCAAGATCAGTCTGCTATGTAGAGTCACTGACAGTCTGCTGTACAGAGATAGGGAGAAGTTGTCCTCAATTGAAGTCAGTTAACTTGGAGTATCCCATCCATTCCCTTCTCCTATCCAAGTTCTACAATAAAGCATCAAAAATTCATCCCCTAGACTGGTCATTGGAGTAACGAGCATGATTGTGTGTGTGCACCTGGCAGTGTGAAAATCCATTGTGACTGGCTGCAGGATAATCAGATGGAGGCCCGGGTCAACATATAAAATTCAGCAGCTCCTTCGGGGTACCGCTACACTACACAACCAGATTGGCACACATTTAAATCTAGTCTTTGTTAACTCATAACAGACACTATAAAAAAATAAACGTGATTGTATGGTAAAAAGTCCTGTTCGAAATGGGGGAAGAAGAAAATAGTATTACAAATACTAAATTTACACACGGTTAGACCAACACATCACATCGCCATGGGGCTTCCTCGACGACTTAAAATATACAACTGGGCCCGGAGGTAGACTAATAGGACGTCGGTCAGTGT
>BLSH010408486.1:333584-352337 GCA_018402905.1 Glandirana rugosa | reverse complement strand
TTTATTTTTACCGAGGATTTACAAAATCGAGTGAGGATCTAAGTTTCGTTCAAACACTTCGGGACGAAATCACCGTTAACAATGAAAGAGAGGAATGTGACCTAATATTTCATCACTTCTTTTGTAGACCACTAGGTAATTGTGGGTCGTCGGTAGAAGTGTCCTGTAGCGGGTAGTGTCACGGAGGTGGAGTGACGGACTGTTGTCTCCGTTGGCCACGGTTCTTCTAAGATCTTCAGTGGTTCTTCTAGTGACTCGACGACTGTCCTCTCCACTCGCCACGACCCTTAAGACCCAGTAATGGGTCATTGTCTGTTCCCTACACAGACCCACTCCTCCATGGAGAAATAGACAGTGACATCCTGACACCTTATAGGAACCTGACACACACAATGATACAGTCACCATCCAGACACATCCCTTGTCTGTTACTGGGTAATGACCCAGAATTCCCAGCACCGCTCACCTCTCCTGTCAGCAGCTCAGTGATCTTCTTGGTGACTTCTAGAATCTTCTTGGCACCGGTTGCCTCTGTTGTCAGGCAGTGAGGTGGAGGCACTGTGATGGGCGATGTCCTGTGAAGATGGCTGCTGGGTGTTAATGGATCACCAGATGTTTTCTTCACTACTTTATAATCCAGTGTAAGGAGAGAAAGTAACAATTGCCACTAAAGCAGGGCTTCACAAACTTGCTTTGAATCTAGGAGTGAGCTAAAACATTTAGGAGCCATTTTTATTTAAACCTTTTGCCTACTGGGCACTTTCACCCACTTCCTTTTCAGCTTTCAGCGCTGTCACACTTTGAATGAAAAATTTTGCGGTTATGCAACACTGCAACCATATGACATTTTTATCATTTTTTCCCCCAAATAGAGCTTTCTTTTGGTGGTATTTAATCACCACTAGGTTTATTTTTTGCTAAATACACGAACAAAGACCAACATTTTTGAAAAAAAAAAAAAACTGTTATAAAATTTTGGAAGTAATTTTTTTCTTCATTAATGTGAAGTGACGAGGTTGCACTGATGGAACACTGATGAGGGTGCACTGATGGGACACTGACAAGGGTGCACAGATACAGCACTGATAGGACTCTGGTGAGGCTGCTCTGATACAGCACCGATGGGACATTGATGAGACTGCACTGATAGGACACTGACGAGGGTGCACTGATAGGACACTGATGAGGCTGCTCTGATACAGCACTTATGGGACACTGAGGGGACTGCACTGATATGACACTGATGAGAGTGCACTGATGGGACACTGACGAGGGTGCACTGATACAGCACTGATGGGACACTGGTGAGACTGCACTGGTGGGACACTGGTGCGACTGCACTGGTGGGACACTGGTGAGACTGCACTGATGGGACACCGATAAGGCAGCATTGATAGGCACTGATAGGTGGTCACACCGGTTGTGCATGAAGTAGCAGCTCTTGGGCTGCTCAGACCCGACTCAGAGTTGAACTGGAGCTGACAGCAGGGGTATCCCCTGTGCCCTTTTAGAACCGCTGGTTCCTTCTATAGGGAGTCTCACCGGACAGCTCGATGTAGAACCACAGCCAGCGGGAGGGAGGAGAGAGACACACAGGGAATGCTTCATACAAGGGGCTCCACCCAGCCCTTGGCAGCTCCGCTCATCCTCTGACCCGCCCCTCCTACTACCCTACAACTCTGCTACTGACCCACCCTTCACAGTCCCACCCCTCCCCACCCACAGCATCAGAGAACATTTGGGACACATGTTGGCCATCTGGCAATGTTGCACCTCATGCCAGCCACTGGGGCTGACAACATCCCAGGCGCCAGGTCACATTTATTACTCGCCGCAGCAACCTGGCGCCTGGGATTTGTCGAGCCCTGCACTAAAGATTTCCCAGAATCCTCCTCACCTCTCTGGTCAGGTTTGTATTTCAACAAAGAGATAAGTCTTATGTCATGTGACCTCCCAGAATCCTCCTCACCTCTCCGGTCAGCAGGTAGATAATCTCCAGGGTGAGCTTCAATATCCTCCTCGTCTTGTGACTTTGGACCTCCTCCATCCTCATTGATGTGGTCATGTGATCTATGCAGGACTCTCCTCTCTGTAAACGGATAATAAACTGAGAATTATTTGGACTGTACTGGAATGAAAAATTCCTCTTAATCTCACTCAATATAAACCAGAGCCCTCTTTATAGCTCAACGCTAACCAAAACCTTTTATTTTAGGTTTGAATTGACTTAGAGAAGAATCAGAACCTCTGATGGTGATCTCTAGGTTTAGGGCAATTTCCTTTCACTTCCTGTCCAGGTGGCCAATATCATACAGAATGGGATGGGAGGGGAGGGGAAATCATCCTGATGGGGACAAAATCAGCTGCAGAAATTGACAGCATTATATAAGCAGTTGAAATACTTATATGGGTGGGGGGGGCTTCTGGTGGAATAGTCTAGGCAGTGGTACCTTCCAAAACTAGGTAGCCCCCCAATAAAATAAATGTCCAATAATGTTAGGGGGAAGGGGCATTCTTAGAAGCGGAACTCCCCATTCAGGGTGAAGTTCTGTTTTACATACAGTCACTATCAGGCAAAACCCCAATGACCGGTTCTCTTTAATGAGACATCAGGGGCCCAACGCCTGTAGGGACCATACATTTGCAGCCCCTGAAACTGCCATGGATGCAAGAACTACTGACCTGGCAAGCTGGAATCAGTTCTGTTCCAGTGGGGGCAGTGAATGGGTTAATAATGGGCGGCACAGTGGTGTAGTGGATAGCACTTTCACCTGGCAGCAAAAGGGTCGCTGGTTCGAATCCCAACCACGTCACTTCCTGCCTGGAGTTTGCATGTTCTCCCTGTGCCTGCGTGGGTTTCCTCCGGGTACTCCGGTTTCCTCCCACACATACATGCTGTAGGTAAAATTAGATCCTGTCTAAATTGGCCCTAGTATGTGTATGAATGTGAGTTAGGGACCTTAAATTGTAAGCTCCTTGAGGGTAGGGACTGAATGTACAATATGTATGTAAAGAGCTGCGTAAATTGACAGCGCTATATAAGTACCTGAAATAAATAATAATAAGCGTGTCTTGTATTTAGTCCTCCAATAACATATTGTGAAGCTACAGATGGAGCCAAATAACGAAAATCACAAACTTGATCCCGTCTATGTACTGTCAGGATGTTCATTTCTTCTGCTGTCTTGATTAGAACTTGTACAGTAGTTCAAGTGATTGTAAAGGCTCGTTTTTTTTTCCCCCCATGTCATACTTACCTCCTCTGTGCCGTTGGATTTGCACAGAGCTGCCCGGATCCTCCTCTTCTCGGTTCCCTCTTCTGCTCTCCTGGCCCCTCTCTCTGGTGAGTGACCCCTCAGCCGACAGCTTTCTATGGGGGCACTCGAGCCGAGTCAGAGCTCCGTGTATCCATTCAGAGACAGAGCCCCGCCCCATCTCTCTTGATTGGGTGACTGACTTTGATTGACAGCCGTGGGAGCCAATGGTACTGCTGCTGTGTCTTAGCCAATCAGGAGGAGAGTCTGGGACAGCTAAGACACTCGTGGACATCAGTGCAGACAGAAGGGGCTCAGGTAAGTAATTAGGGGGTGCTGGGGAGGCTGCATGCATTAAGATAAAAAACCTTCTGCCTTTACAACTTCTTTAAGTCTTTGTTCTCTTCAGAGAAGACTATGGTGTCCATCATTTTTCGAGGATAGACCTGGCGGGGGGGGGGTTACTGGGTGTACATGTAAAATAATATATTACCTCCTCTGCTGCCAGTTCCAGCAATGTCTCCTCTCTACTTCCTCCCAACTTCATATTTATATCCTTACATCACTTCCTGTTTGTATCTGACATCACTTCCTGCCTGTGCGTTTTCCGCATTCTAAGAGAGCACACCACCTTGTGGAAAACGTATAAACTGCTTCTTGCCTCATGTTTTAACATTCTCTTAGCGGCCTTGATCTTCATTTACATGTCACACTTCATTACACGCCTGGATTACAATAATTTAAAATATAAACGTAAAAAATTATAATAAAAAACAAAGTCAATTGCATTCACACGTTAAAAAAATATATGTTTAACCTGTTCAGCTCTGGAAGGTTTACCCCCCCTTCATGACCAGGCCATTTTTTGCGATACGGCACTGCGCTACTTTAACTGACAATTGCGCAGTCGTGTGACGTTGTACCCAAATAAAATTAATGTCCCTTTTTTTCCCCCACAAATAGAGCTTTCTTTTGGTGGTATTTGATCGCCTCTGCGGTTTTTATTTTTTGTGCTATAAACAAAAAAAGAGCGACAATTTTGAAAAAAAAATATTTTCTACTTTCTGCTATAAAACATCCAATAAAAAAAAATTAAAAATCGAATTTCTTCATTAATTAGGCCAATATGTATCCTTCTACATATTTTTTGAAAAAAAAAAATCCCACTAATATATGGATTGGTTTGCGCAAAAGTTATAGCGTCTACAAACTATGAGATATATTTCTGGAATTTATATTTATTTTTTCTTACTAGTAATGGCGGCGATCAGCGACTTATATCGGGACTGCGACATTGTGGTGGACAAATCAGACACTAGGTGACACTTTTGATACTTTTTTGGGGACCAGTGACACTAATAAAATGGTCAGTGCTAAATAATATGCACTGTCGCTGTACTAATAACACTGGCAGGGAAGGGGTTAACATCAGGAGCGATCGAAGGGTTAAAATGTGTTCTTTGGGAATGATCGGCTGGTCCCATCAGGACATCAGGTTTGCCGGACATCAGATCCGCTGATTGGCTCCCGTTGTGTCCAATCACAGCAGGAATGGGTCACCGGCGGCGAGCTTGCGCTCCGCAGACCCGGAAGTGCAGAATCGCGTGCCTGTATGCGATTTTGAACATAGGAGCTGCCGCCCCGCAGTAAATGTACGTGGGGCGGTTGGCAACAGGTTAAAGTTGATTATGAGACTGCATATGTGATCATAGGCATTCCAGCCCCCTGGCCATTCACCCATGTGCATGCAGTGCGCCGTCTTTAACAGTGACTACCCAGAAAGCAGTAAAGCTGATTGATATATAGAATCACTTATTTACTATTTTTGATGCTTATTTGCTGCATTTTGTGTGTGTGTGTGGGGGGGGGCTGTTGAGTGTGACATATTGTATGTGCATGATGGTATTTTGAGGTTATGTATATTATTCCTTATTATTTTGATATTTGCTATTAGCACACTTTTAATCATATCCTTTTAAATCTCCCAGGTCTTTCATCATCTTGTCATTTCCCAGCCTTGATGAAGGGAGTGATGAGCCCCCGAAATGTGTTGGCTTTATTCTGTTGTCATGAACAATAAAAAGCTACTGAACTTATTAATCGCTTCCGGACTGCCCCACGCACATTTACTGCGATAGGGCGCCTCGGCTGCGCAAAATCACGTACCTGTACATGATTTTGTGCACGCGGTGTCGGGGGCGCGCACGTGAACTCAGCGGGAGCCAATCAGCAGGTCAGGTGGCCGCGATAGCCGTGAACCGCCAATCGTTTTGTGGAGAGATGGATCAGCGGTGTGCACACCGCTGATCTGTTAGTAAGGAAAAGCAAGATCTTGTGTTTCAGCTAAGCTAAAACTATCTCTGTTTTCCTCCAGTGTGACACTCCCCCCACAGTTAGAAGGCACCTCCCTAGGACACACTGTGGTGTTAACCCCTTCCCTTCCCTGCCAGTGTCATTTATACAGCATATTTTACCTCTGATCCCTGTATTGGTGTCACTGGTCCCCAAAAAGTGTTACTTAGGGTCAGATTTGTCCGCCGCAATGTCACAGTCTCGCTAAAAATCGCATATCGTCGCCATTACAATTTAAAAAAAAAAAAAATATATATATATATATATATATATAAATATATTTATTATATCCCATAGTTTGTAGACGCTATAACTTTTGCGCAAACCAATCAATAAATGCTTATTTGGATTTTTTTTTACCCAAAATATTTAGCAGTATACAAATTGACCTAAATTGATGAAAAAATTAATTTTTTACATTTTTTTTTATTGGATATATTTTATAGCAGAAAGTAAGGAATATTGCTTTTTATTAAAAATTGCCGCTCTTTTTTTGTTTATAGCGTAAAAAGTAAAAAGCGCAGAGGTCATCAAATACCACCAAAAGAAAGCTCTATGTGTGGGGGGAAAAAAGGAAGTAAATTTAGTTTGGGTACAATGTCGCACAACCGCGCAATTGTCATTTAAAGCGATGCAGTGCCGAATCGCAAAAAATGGCCCAGTCAGAAAGGTGGTAAATCCTTCTGGGCCTGAAGTGGTTAAAACATTAAAAAATGTGATAGTATATTTATACTTACTTCTGAATGTATTTAAATACTACAATATGAAATTACTTTTATTATATAGTATTTGTAAAGGGCTTTCAGTTTGCTCAGTAGTTTATAATATAAAGGGGGACAGTACAGTTACATATAATACAGTGTGTGGTGGACAATCTGGTGCTAACAGACACTATCTGGGAGGGTCACTAAAATCACTAGTGACACTAATACAGTTATAAGTGCTAATACTATACACTGTCACTGTACTAATGATACTGGCTGGGAAGGGGTTAACATCTAGGGGCAATCAAGGGATTAACTGTGTGTCTAACAATGTGTAATGTGTGCTGCTTTTACTCACTAATCTGGCTGTTTTTTTCTCCCTCCCTTTTCAGGGTGAAGAAAAAGCCAGATTCCTATGCACACCGAGGTCTGTGTGTTTGTAAACACAGAACACTGCATGTGATTGGACACAGCTGTTCTGCTGACTTCAACCAAAATCATTGGCTGAAATCAGCTGCCAAACTTGTGCTGTGTCCAATCACAGCACAGGCCGGCAGGGGGTGTGCGCATGCGTGCCGCCAAACTCAGAAGAAAGAGCCGAACCGCGCAGGTGCATGATTGTGCCTGCACCTGCCGCCCGCTGGCAGTATATTTCAGCAAAAATAAAAATTGAGGTCTCCCTAGAAATCCATACCAGATCCCTAATCTGAGCCTGGATGATGACGAGCATGGTATTAAATCCATCATCAATCACAATGCACGTCAAAACACCAACAGACCCGGCACACATGACAGATACTGCCGCCCCTCCCTCCTGAATGACAGCTTCCTTAGCTGCAATCAGCATTATATTTGTGACAACATTGATTAAATGTGGCTATAGTCATATCAGGTCAATATCATTCCCAAATATAGCCAACTGGCCATGTTAGGTTGATATCATTGCCCATATACTGTATGGCCAGAGGCCATTATCGGTCCCGTTGCATACAGTATCTCACAAAAGTGAGTACACCCCACACATTTTTGTAAATATTTTATTCTATCTTTTCATGTGACAGCACTGAAGAAATGACACTTTGCTACAATGTAAAGTAGTGAGTGTACAGCTTGTATAACAGTGTAAATTTGCTGTCCCCTCAAAATAACTCAACACACAGCCATTAATGTCTAAACCGCTGGCAACAAAAGTGAGTACACCCCATGTAAAAAAGGCGAGATTGGGTAGTGAGTGTACAGCTTGTATAACAGTACACCCCTAAGTGAAAATGTCCAAATTGGGCCCAATTAGCCATTTTCCCTCCCCGGTGTCATGTGACTCTTTAGTGTTACAAGGTCTCAGGTGTGAATGGGGAGCAGGTATGTTAAATTTGGTGTTATCGCTCTCACTCTCTCATACTGGTCAATGGAAGTTCAACATGGCACCTCATGGCAAAGAACTTTCTGAGGATCTGAAAAAAAGAATTGTTGCTCTACATAAAGATGGCCTAGGTTATAAGAAGATTGCCAAGACCCTGAAACTGAGCTGCAGCACAGTGGCCAAGACCATACAGCGGTTTAACAGGACAGGTTCTACTCAGAACAGGCCTCGCCATGGTCGACCAAAGAAGTTGAGTGCACGTGCTCAGCGTCATATAGACGTGGGAAATAGACGTATGAGTGCTGCCAGCATTGCTGCAGAGGTTGAAGGGGTGGGGGGTCAGCCTGTCAGTGCTCAGACCATACGCTGCACATTGCATCAAATTAGTCTGCATGGCTGTCATCCCAGAAGGAAGCCTCTTCTAAAGATGATGCACAAGAAAGCCCGCAAACAATTTGCTGAAGACAAGTAGACTAAGGACATGGATTACTGGAACCATGTCCTGTAGTCTGATGAGACCAAAATAAACTTATTTGGTTCAAATATTGTCAAGCGTGTGTGGCGGCAACCAGGTGAGGAGTACAAAGACAAGTTTGTCTTGCCTACAGTCAAGCATGGTGGTGGGAGTGTCATGGTCTGGGGCTGCATGAGTGCTGCCAGCACCTGGGGAGCTACAGTTCATTGAGGGAACCATGAATGCCAACATGTACTGTGACATACTGAAGCAGAGCATGATCCCCTCCCTTCGGAGACTGGGCCTCAGGGCAGTATTCCAACATGATAATGACCCCTCCAAGACGACCACTGCCTTGCTAAAGAAGCTGAGGGTAAAGGTGATGGACTGGTCAAGCATTTCTCCAGACCTAAACCCTATTGAGCATCTGTGGGGCATCCTCAAATGGAAGGTGGAGCAGTGCAAGGTCTCTAACATCCATCAGCTCTGTGATGTCATCATGGAGGAGTGAAAGAGGACTGCAGTGGCAACCTGTGAAGCTCTGGTGAACTCCATGCCCAAGAGGGTTAAGGCAGTGCTGGAAAATAATGGTGGCCACACAAAATATTGGCACTTTGGGCCCAATTTGGACATTTTCACTTAGGGGTGTACTCTCTTTTGTTGCCAGCGGTTTAGACATTAATGGCTGTGTGTTGAGTTATTTTGAGGGGACAGCAAATTTACACTGTTATACAAGCTGTACACTCACTACTTTACATTGTAGCAAAGTGTCATTTCTTCAGTGTTGTCACATGAAAAGATAGAATAAAAGATTTACAAAAATGTGAGGGGTGTACTCACTTTTGTGAGATACTGTACATGGCCAGAGATTCCAAGCCATGCAAGTCGGTACGCCAATGACATCAGTGATTGCACGGTAGGCTGTGGGTGTCAGCACTTGGCCTTCCTCAACAATCAATGACACTAAGAAGCTGTCGTATATAGTATATAAGAGAGAAAAATACCACTTCTACATATAATGTTCAGCTCTCACCTAACAAGGGACCAAACAGGCAAAAGTTTCCTACTCAATATGCAATATGGTCTCTAGCAGCTCTTCTCCCATCATCCATAATACATTCTCTGGCAGTCCTTCACCCACCATCTGCAATAGCTTGCCTTGCTGGTTCTTCTCAAAGCCTTTATTAGAGCCATCATATTTTTTAGCTAAGTATCTGGCCCAGGATTTGAACCCACAACCTCTGCTATGTCTGGCAGTGGCTCTTATTGCTGAGCCACCAGAGATACTAGACAGCCCCCTGTCTGATCCTTTGGACTTTCTTGCCTTGTCTCTCATTTCTGGCAAACCTTGAACCCTTTTTTCCTCCCATGAACTTTCTGATTTAAGCCATGTCTCTGTACTTCCTCCTTGCCAGATCATTGTGCTCTCTCCAGCCAAAATCTTGCTCCTTTGCATACCTGCAGCTGTCCTCATTGCCACTGCCACTTGTTACTAACCTTTGGCTTGTTCCTCGACTATGCTTTTGCCTGATCGCAACCTGCAACCACTTGTTACTGACCTTTGGCTTGTTCCACGACTACACTTTTGACTGATCCCAACCTGTAACCACTTGTTACCGACTTTTGGCTTGTTCCTTGACTACGTTTTCACTTGCTCCCAACCTGCAACCACTTGTTACCGACCTTTGGCTTGTTCCCCAACAACGTTTTCGCTTGATCCCAACCTGCAACCACTTGTTACTGACCTTTGGCTTGTTCCATGACTACACTTTTGACTGATCCCAACCTGTAACCACTTGTTACCGACTTTTGGCTTGTTCCTTCACTATGCTTTTGCTTGATCCCAACCTGCAACCACTTGTTACCGACCTTTGGCTTGTTCCCCAACAACGTTTTCGCTTGATCCCAACCTGCAACCACTTGTTACTGACCTTTGGCTTGTTCCTTCACTATGCTTTCGCTTGATCCCAACCTGCAACCACTTTTACCGACCTTTGGTTTGTTTATTGACTATGCTTCTGCTTGATCCCTACCTACTATATCTGCTTGTAGACCCCGGCTTGCTCGCCTCCTGTGAGGGACCGGTGTGACCACAAATGTGTGGACTGCAACAGAGTGTACCAAACGCAGGTAAAGTGTAAATAATATGATTTATTATAAGATAAATGAACAACAAGAAAACATGCCTCCAATATAGTGAATAGTGAAAAACAACCAGTAAATAAACCAACAGTGAACATACAATAAATAACAGACTAAATCCAAGAAGTACAACGCAAGGGATAACCAAATCGTAATCGTACCAAGCCAGGGTCATACACAGGAGATCAAGCAGGGGGGAGCTGGGAACAGACAGGACAGGAAAGGGGAGTCAGGGGACGGACTGAGCGGGTAGGAAGGGATCAGGCTGCAGGATCAGGGTCAGAGTCCAGAGACAGGAGATGGGAAACAGGCTTCAGGAATACAGGAACGCATATCAGGGGCACAAGGCCAAGGATACAATACCAAGGCAAAGAATCACAGTGTTTCCCAGGTTTAAATATGCTTTCTGTAATCAGCATCAGGTGATGCCTGATTGCAAGGGATAATGTCAGCACCTGACTGCTGAGAGACACTTGCTGGTGGACACTGGAACTGCAGCCCATAGGTCTGGGAGCTATAGTGCCACCATCAGGTGAAACTGAGACTTGGTCATTTTTACCTGAGTCCTCCTATAAGGTACTGCCGTACTGGGTTCAGTCGTGATATTCAGACCCTGTTGCCACCTTGTTGGAACTTTGAATTACTACATTGTGCTGCATTACATGAAAATATTTCCCGCATTCTCAAAATGAAAAAGGGCTTTTCTGTGGTGAATTCTCTGGTGTCCAACAAGGCTTCCTTTCTCAGTGGAGCATTTCCCGCACCCCAAACAAGAAAAAGGATGCCCTTCTGTGTGAGATATCTGGTTTACAGTAAGTCTTCCTTCTCAATTAAACATTTCCTGCACTCTCAACAAGAAAGGACGCTCAACCGTGTGAATTCTCTGATGTCTACGAAGTTTTCCTTCCCCATTAAAACCTCTCCCGCACTCTGAACAGGAAAATGGATATTCCCCCGTGTGAATTCTTTGGTGCCTAAGAAGGTCATTTTTCTGAATGAACGATTTCCCACACTCTGAACATGAGTAAGGGCGCTCACCTGTGTGTATTCTCTGGTGTCTAAGAAGTTTTCCTTTGTCAGTGAAACACTTCCCGCACTCTGAACAGAAAAAAGGACGCTCACCCGTATGAATTCTTTGGTGTATAACAAGTTTTCCTTTCTCAGAGAAACATTTTCCGCACTCGGAACAGGGAAAAGGACGCTCACCTGTGTGACTTCTCTGGTGTACCATAAGTTTTCCCTTACGATTGAAAGATTTCCCGCACTCTAAGCAGGAAAAAGGACGCTCATTTATGTGCATTCTCTGGTGCTTTAGAAGGTCTGTTTCCTTAAAGAAACGTTGTCCGCACTCTGAACAGGAAAAAGAATACTTACGCACGTGAATCCTCTCGTGTTTTTGAAGTTCTGTTTCCTTAATGAAACTTTGTCCGCAGTCTGAACAGGAAAAAGGACGCTCACCCATGTGAATTCTCTTGTGTCTTATGAGGTGTCCTTGATGAACGAAACACTTTCCGCACTCTGGACATGAATAAGGACGCTCTTTGTTACTATTCTCGTGCCTAACAAGTGCTGTGTTCCTATATGCCAAATTAGACAATGAACTCTCTCCAGTGTGAGCTCCATAACTTAGAGATATCTTGGGGTTATGTGGAGTTAAGGTTGTTCCAACACTTTGATGTGATTTATAAGAAGATTCCTCAGGATTAGAGGGACCAAATAATCTTTCCAAATGATCAGTTCTCTGTTGTGTGTTTTGGGTAATAGAATTTATTTCTTTAGTAAATGGGGTGATGTCATTATAGTCTTCATAACAGTCGGTAGATAAAAGATTAGCTCTTTCTGTGGCATTCCAGACATAGATCCCATCTGTTGGAAAGCAGTTTTAAACAATTGTTATAAGTATTCTTCATGTCTTCCATTTAGTCATATACACTTAACAGATTTTCAGAGCTCAGAAATAGAACTGCTTGCAATTAAAACCTCAGATTATGAATACACATAAAAAATTTACATCGTACTAAGGAATGGAGATGGACCTTTCATAGGGTGTACAGTATCTCCACCTCATTTGTTGGGAACATGACATTATATTGAGGAATGGAGATGGACCTTCCATATGATGTACAGTATCTCCTCCTCATTTGTTGGGAACATGACATTATATTGAGGAATGGAGATGGACCTTTCATATGGTGTACAGTATCTCCTCCTCATTTGTTGGGAACATGACGTTATATTGAGGAATGGAGATGGACCTTTCATATGGTGTACAGTATCTCCTCCTCATTTGCTGGGAACACGACGTTATATTGAGGAATGGAGATGACCCTTTCATATGGTGTACAGTATCTCCTCATTTGTTGGGAACATGACATTATATTGAGGAATGGAGATGACCCTTTCATATGGTGTACAGTATCTCCTCATTTGTTGGGGACATGATGTTATATTGAGGAATGGAGATGGACCTTTCATATGGTGTACAGTATCTCCTCCTCATTTGTTGGGAACAGGACGTTATATTGAGGAATGGAGATGGACCTTTCATATGGTGTACAGTATCTCCTCCTCATTTGTTGGGAACATGACATTATATTGAGAAATGGAGAAGGACCTTTCATATGGTGTACAGTATCTCCTCATTTGTTGGGAACATGACGTTATATTGAGGAATGGAGATGGACCTTTCATATGGTGTACAGTATCTCCCCCTCATTTGTTGGGAACATGACGTTATATTGAGAAATGGAGATAAAACTTTCATAGGGTGTACAGTATCTCCTCCTCATATGTTGGGAACATGACGTTATATTGAGGAATGGAGATGGACCTTTCATAGGGTGTACAGTATCTCCACCTCATTTGTTGGGAACATGACGTTATATTGAGGAATGGAGATGGACCTCTTATAGGTTGTACAGTATCTCCACCTCATTTGTTGGGAACATGACGTTATATTGAGGAATGGAGATGGACCTTTCATATGGTGTACAGTATCTCCACCTCATTTGTTGGGATCATGACGTTATATTGAGAAATGGAGATAAACCTTTCATAGGGTGTACAGTATCTCCTCCTCATTTGTTGGGAACATGACATTATATTGAGGAATGGAGATGGACCTTTCATATGGTGTACAGTATCTCCACTTCATTTGTTGGGAACATGACGTTATATTGAGAAATGGAGATGGACCTTTCATATGGTGTACAGTATCTCCTCCTTATTTGTTGGGAACATGACATTATATTGAGGAATGGAGATGGACCTTTTGTCAGAAATGCAGTGCAGTTACTTTGCAATTAATAAAGTGAACCTAGACTTAGTGTTTATTACTTACTTGTGTCCATATGTAGAGAAGATTCCTCCTGTTTAGCTTCCATAATCATCTCTCTCTCCTCCATAGACTGCTGATCTCCACTCACCAATGTCTCTTCTTCTTCCTCTTTAATTTCAGTTTTGATGTCTTTCACTTTGTTACCCTAAACTCCAAGGATTATAAGACACATTTATAAAAAGTAACACGACCTTACAGAAATGTGATTTCATAGCTTTGAATACATTTTGAGTTCTAGTTGCTCAGTCCCACCTACCTGATGATGGTGGGGGATGGTGTGATCAACCTGTATGGAATCCCTGGAATACAGAGAATGAGGGCATCTCTCTGGTGGGTTCCCATTACTGGATCCATCTGTAGGAAACACAACACTGACTGAATACATTGTTTCTATGCATTTATGGGATAACGGGTGATCTAGGTGGACCCTCTGTACTGCTCTCTCCTTTACAATAAAGTCTCCTCTTACCCGGTGATGTGAGGGGCGGCTGATTCTCCATCATGACGTCCTTGTAGAGATCCTTGTGTCCTTCTAAATACTCCCACTCCTCCATGGAGAAATAGACAGTGACATCCTGACACCTTATAGGAACCTGACACACACAATGATACAGTCACCATCCAGACACATCCCTTGTCTGTTACTGGATAATGTCCCAGAATTCCCAGCACCGCTCACCTCTCCTGTCAGCAGCTCAATAATCTTGTTGGTGACTTCTAGAATCTTCTTGGCACTGGTTACCTCTGTTCTCAGGCAGTGAGGTGGAGGCACTGTGATGGGTGATGTCCTATGAAGATGGCTGCTGAGTGTTAATGGCTCATCAGATGTTTTCTTTACCACCTTAAAGTCCTGTGTAAAAAGATAGTAATGTATTTTATTACTAGAGATAAGAGTGATGTCATGTGACCTCCCAGAATCCTCCTCACCTCTCCGGTCAGGTCTGTGTTTTATTAATAAAGATAAGAGTGATGTCATGTGACCTCCCAGAATCCTCCTCACCTCTCAGGTCAGGTCTGTGTTTTATTAATAAAGATAAGAATGATGTCATGCGACTTCCCAGAATCCTCCTCACCTCTCCGGTCAGGTCTGTGTTTTATTAATAGAGATAAGAGTGATGTCATGTCACCTCCCAGAATCCTCCTCACTTCTCCGGTCAGGTCTGTGTTTTATTAATAAAGATAAGAGTGATGTCATGCGACTTCCCAGAATCCTCCTCACCTCTCAGGTCAGGTCTGTGTTTTATTAATAAAGATAAGAGTGATGTCATGTGACCTCCCAGAATCCCCCTCGCCTCTCAGGTCAGGTCTGTGTTTTATTAATAGAGATAAGAGTGATGTCATGTGACCTCCCAGAATCCTCCTCCCCTCTCCAGCCAGGTCCGTGTTTTATTAATAGAGATAAGAGTGATGTCATGTGACCTCCCAGAATCCTCCTCACCTCTCCGGTCAGCAGGTAGATGATCTCCAGGGTGAAGTCTAATATCCTCTGAGTCACGTGGGTTTGGTCTTTGTCCATTCTCCTTGAGGTAGTCATGAGATGCTCCTTTCTGTAGAGAAATTAACCAATTAGAATTATCTGTACTGTACTGGGACGAATAAGGTATGCACAGAGTTCCTCCATAGTTCTCACCCCTCACACGGAGACTAGTTTGCAGGATTCTTCCATCTCGCTGAAAGTAAACCAAATATTTCCTTTAAATTACATCTCCAACCAAATATTTATTAGGTTTGGATTGACAGCTGAATAACCTCTATTGAGGATTGCTGGCTTAAGGGAGAAATTCTTTCCCTGGTCATGAGGGTTAAGCAGAGCAGGATTTTAGGGGAGATCAGCCCAATGGGGACAGAGACAAATAAAAAAAAAAAAAAATAGAAAGAAAATAGGGACACCCCCTATATAACCCTTCCCACTCCAGGCTAGCAGTTTTGTAACAAGCAGTAAGAAGATCATAGGAACAGAGGGGAAGGACCTGTGGCCCGTATTGTACTTCAGGAACCTGATTTTACTAATAATTCACAAATCCTATTGTCCTGATCATATAGTACAGGACTCAGGCTTCTTTAAACCAGGAGGTCCAAAAGCAGTCCAACTGAGAGATGGGCAGGACAGCAAGCAATTCCGACAGGCTAGGGTTGCCCCCTCATCCCTTTAAACCTAAACACATATGAATTACACAGGCTCTGAGGCCAATTTATGCAGATAAGGCACCAAGTGAGTTTAATTACCACCTTAATCAGCCACAGAACCATGTAATTCATATGTGTTCGGTTTTAAAGGGATGAGGTGACAACCCAACAAAAGGCCCATATATCAAATAGGGCACGCAGGGCTTGACAGACTCCGAGAGTAGCTTGTAGCACCTTATGTCCAAAACTGGCATCAGATGAGGCTTGAACATACACCTGGTAGATCTTAAATATGTGAACTGAAGTCCATGTGGCAGCTTTGCAAATAAGAGAGAAAGACCTGAAGGGCCTGGTATGGAATTTGAGAGGTCTCCATGCCATCTTTTCCCATGACGAATCTCCGGGGGGCCGAGTGAAACACGTTGGTGGCGTGGCCTGGTCGGAGTCCATGTTGAGGTTGCCACTCTACTCACTATTCCAAGACACCTAGATATGCGACTTCCAGGGGCTACCCCATTGTTCTTTGAAATTTGGGAGGACCCCATGCCATCTTTCTTTCTTCTCCCTGCCAAATTTTTAATTTTTTTTTTTGATACCTGTACCCCAAGTGCCCACCACCATATGCCATTTGTTTGACAAGCTCTATTAGCCAGGAAAATGGCCAGAACTGATTTTTAACATTCGGCTCTCATTGATTTCAATGGGGTTCAGCTTTGGCACCTGAACTTTAGTCATGTCCGTTGATTGAACCCTGATCAAGGCAAACTCAAGTACGTTCGACTCTTCCCTACTCCAATAACATACCGCCAAGCACAAATAGAATCAATTTCAACAACATCCAGAGAAGACCATGGTGTCCATCGTTTTACGAAGACGGACATGATGGGGAGGGGGTTACTAGGTGTAAATATAAAATAATATCTTATTACCTCCTCCAGTTCCAGCAATGTCTCCTCTCTACTTCCTCCCAACTCACCTTTCACCCGGACCTTCCTGTCTATACATGACATCACTTCCTGTTTATAACCCTACATCACTTCCCATCCGCAGCTTACCTCACTTCCTGTTTTTACCTTACATCACTTCCTGTCTGTGCGTTCCACTTAGATTTTCAGTTCACGGAGAATCTAGATACTGCCGCTCACTTCACATTTACCCCTTTATTTCTGCTTGTTCTTCAATCATGTAGAACACTTTATTCAATTATAAATAGTTTAAAATAGAGCTGCACGATTCTGGCCAAAATGAGGATCACGATTTTTTTGCTTAGAATAAAGATCACGATTCTCGCGGCGTAACATCTTACATATACAAAAAAATTGGGCTAACAGCACTGTTTATTAATTTTTTTTGAAAGGGTAATTTTTCAAAAAAGAATGCGTTTGAAAGACCGATGCGCAAATACCGTGTGACATAAAATATAGCAACAACCGCCATCTTATTCTCTAGGGTCTATATAATGTTTGGGGGTTCTAAGTCATTTTCTAGCAAAAAATAAAGGGATTTTATTAAAACTTACCGTAAAATCCTTTTCTCCGAGTTCACTGACAGACGCAGCTTCTCCATTACATGTGGGGTTTATGCTCGTCCCACTAGGAGTTAACTAGGCAGGGAAAAGAAACAGCTGGCCCCTCCCATGGGGCCGTCCTCTCTTCCTACATAAACCCCCTCATAGCATAGCTTTTCAGTTCGTACACAAGCCGTACAAGAACAGAGCACAGAGGGGTGGGTGCTGCGTCTGTCAGTGAACACGGAGAAAAGGATTTTACGGCAAGTTTTAATAAAATCCCTTTTTCTCCTATCGTTCACTGACAGACGCAGCTTCTCCATTACGTGTGGGGACATCCCCAAGCTGTGTCAAAAAGAGGGGTGGGTAAACGCTAACAACAGTACCCAACTGAACCTCTAAGGAGGCGCCAGATGCGCCTACACTGCCGCCTGCAAAACTTTGCAGCCAAAAGCAGCATCCGAAGATGCAAACACATCAACTTTGTAAAACTTAGTGAAAGTGTGAACCGAGGCCCAAGTGGCCGCCTTGCACATCTGTGACACCGAGGCCTGGTGTCTGAAAGCCCAGGAAGTGCTAACAGCCGGGTAGAATGAGCCGTGACTGGAAAAGGGGGAACCTTGCCCCGAACAGAATACGCATGGGTTACGGTTTTTCTAATCCAATGTGAAATCGTAGCCGATGAGGCCGCCAATCCTTTGCGCGGGCCCTCTGGCAGTACAAACAAGGCATCAGCTTTTCGAAAAGAAGCTGTAGCAGCCAAGTACACCCGTAAGGCCCTCACCACGTCCAAAGCATGCAACTCAAACTCCTTTGGGTGCGATGGGCGAGGGCACAATGAAGGCAGAACAATATCTTCATTAATGTGAAAAGAAGAGACCACCTTAGGAAGGAAGGAAGGAGAGGGTCGCAAGACCGCCTTATCCTTATGCATGACTAAGTAGGGAGACTTGATAGAAGACAAAAAAGTAAAAGAAATTAAAATAAAAAAATGGTCACAAACAGGACCGCAATTCCCCTGAAGGGAAGCCAGGTCCACTCCTTGCAAACTAGGCATTGAAACTGAAGAGCTATGCTATGAGGGGGTTTATGTAGGAAGAGAGGACGGCCCCCATGGGAGGGGCCAGCTGTTTCTTTTCCCTGCCTAGTTAACTCCTAGTGGGACGAGCATAAACCCACACGTAATGGAGAAGCTGCGTCTGTCAGTGAACGATAGGAGAAACTGGATTTTTATTTGTAAGCAGCAAATCAGAAACAATTTAGTCTTTAAATGGTTAAACTAAACTCCTCTATACACTGGAGTTCATTCCTTTGAAGTAATTACATTGTATCTTTCTAGCTTCTATCAGCAGTGACTTCAGAACTTGGCAGTCTGCCCAGAGACTCACAAGTCGCTCCAACTTAGAAAAAGACTTCAGGCGACTTGCATTGACTTTTATTACAGTTAAGTCCATTAACTGCACTGAAAATCGCCGGTAATGCCTGATGGAGATCGCGGGGGGGGGGGGGGGGGGAT
>BLSH010408486.1:304022-322996 GCA_018402905.1 Glandirana rugosa | reverse complement strand
CTTTCCAGGTAGAGGTAAGGAGTTATATTGCAGTACAAGGGTTGTTTACTCCTCCTCTACGACATGTGGTATACCTTCGTGTACAGTATCTCCTCCTCATTTGTTGGGAACATGACGTTATATTGAGGAATGGAGATGGATCTTTCATATGGTGTACAGTGTCTCCTCCTCATTTGTTGGGAACATGACGTTATATTGAGGAATGGAGATGGACCTTTCATATAGTCTTTTCTCCAGTAGACTTTTGTGAGGTGTACTTGATGGATATTTGTTTTTTGTTAAACCACTAAATTACTTAAATACACATACTTTGTACTCATAGAAGTGCAATGAAAACATTGTGGTTTCTCTATTTAGTGTTTAATACTTACTTGTGTCTATATGTAGAGAAGAATCCTTCTGTTCACTTTTCATAATCATCTCCCCCTTCTCCATAGACTGCTGATTTCCGCTCACCAACATCTCTTCTTCTTCATCTTTATGCTCAGCTTTGAGATCTTCCAGATTAACACACTAAGCCCCAAAGATGATAGAATGCATTTGTAGAACAGAACAAGAGATTACTATACATTTTTCCATCTATATGCTCAGTCCCATCTACCTGATGATGGTGAGGGATGGTGTGATCTTCTTGTGTGGAGTCCCGGGAATACAGAGGACGGGGACATCTCTCTGGTGGGTTCCCATTACTGGATCCATCTGTAGGAAACACAACACTGACTGAATACATTGTTTCTATGTGTTTATCAGATGATGGGGGATCTAGGTGGACCCTCCGTACTGCTCTCTCCTTTACAATAAAGTCTCCTCTTACCCGGTGATGTGAGGGGCGGCTGATTCTCCATCATGACGTCCTTGTAGAGATCCTTGTGTCCTTCTAAATACTCCCACTCCTCCATGGAGAAATAGACAGTGACATCCTGACACCTTATAGGAACCTGACACACACAATGATACAGTCACCATCCAGACACATCCCTTGTCTGTTACTGGATAATGTCCCAGCATTCCCAGCACCGCTCACCTCTCCTGTCAGCAGTTCAATGATCTTCTTGGTGACTTCTAGAATCTTCTTGGCACTGGTTACCTCTGTTGTCAGGCAGTGAGGTGGAGGCACTGTGATGGGTGATATCCCGTGAAGACAGCTGCTGGGTGGCAATGGCTCACCGGGTGTTTTTTTCACTACTTTATAACCCTGCAGAAAGAGATACAGTAAAAAAAGGCTCATCATAGATTTCCCAGGATCCTCCTAATTCTATGTTAAAATGAACAGATAAGTTGCATGTCACGTGACCTCCCAAAATTCTCCTCACCTCTCCGGTCAGCAGGTAGATGATGTCCAGGGTGAGGTTTAATATCCTCTCAGTCACATGGGTTGGGTCTTTGTCCATCCTTATCGACATAATCATGAGTTCCCTATAAGATGCTGCTTTCTAGCAATGAAAACTGAGAATTATCTGGACTGTACTGTGATGAATAATGTCTGCACAGAGTTCCCCTATAGTTCAGACTCTGACTACAGACAAATAAGCGGTAGTAAATCCATGCATTTAACAGGTTTAAATCAAAGGGTTAACTGTGCAGAGCATTCAAAGGATCTAAGCGTATGCAAATTTACACTATATTGTCAAAAGTATTGGGACACCTGCCTTTACACGCACATGAACTTTAATGGCATCCCAGTCTTAGTCCGTAAGGTTCAATATTGAGTTGGTCCACCCTTTGCAGCTATAACAGCTTCACCTCTTCTGGGAAGGCTGTCCACAAGGTTTAGGAGTGTCTATGGGAATGTTTGACCATTCTCAGTCTCTGCTCTAATTCATTCCAAAGGTGTTCTATCAAGTTGAGGTCAGGACCCTGTGCAGGCCAGTCAAGTTCCCCCATCTCAAAGTCTTTATGGACCTTGCTTTGTGCACTGGTCCAAATCATTTGGTGGAGGGGGGGGGGGATCAAGGTGTGGGGTTGTTTTTCAGGGGTTGGGCTTGGCCCCTTAGTTCCAGTGAAGGGAACTCTTAAGGCGTCAGCATACCAAGACATTTTGGACAATTTCATGCTCCCAACTTTATGGGAAGAGTTTGGGGATGGCCCCTTCCTGTTCCAACATGACTGCACAGCAATGCACAAAGCAAGGTCCATAAAGACATGGATGAGCGAGTTTGGAGTCGAGGAACTTGACTGGCCTGCATAGAGTCCTGACCTCAACCCGATAGAACACCTTTGGGATAAATTACAGCGGAGACTGCAAGCCAGGCCTTCTAATCCAACATCGGTGCCTGGCCTCACAAATGCACTTCTGGAAGAATGGACAAACATTCCCATAGACACTCCAAAACCTTGTGGACAGCCTTCCCAGAAGAGTTGAAGCTGTTATAGCTGCAAAGGGTGGGCCAACTCACTATTGAACCCTACAGACTAAGACTGGGATGCCATTAAAGTTCATGTGCGTGTAAAGGCAGGTGTCCCAATACTTTTGACAGTAAAGTGTATATACAATATGTGAGGCTTGTACTCTCCCTGAAAAGAGCTCAGGGAGGAAGAAACCAGGCAGATCCTGTGTGTTCTGTGATTGGCCACAGCCGATCAGCAGGTATGCAGCCAAAATCATCCTTACTCACAGCACAGTGCTCTACGCCTAGGGTTGCCACCTCATCCCTTTAATCCAGGACACATAGTAATTACTCAGGTTCTGTGGCTGATTAAGGTGGTAATTAAACTCACTTGGTGCCTCCTCTGCATTAAAGTAACCTCAGAGCCTGTGTAATCTATATGTGTTTGGGTTTAAAGGGATGAGGTGGCAATAGGGTTGCCACCTCATCCCTTTAAACCCGAACACATATGAATTACACCGGTTCTGAGGCTGATTAAATGCAGATAAGTCAGTGAGTATTTAATTAAGTGAGTTTAATTACCACCTTAATCAGCCACAGAGCCTGTGTAATTCATATGTGTTCGGGTTTAAAGGGATGAGGTGGCAACCTTATATTATAACCTTGTATTTATTTGGGCGTAGTGGCATCTAATGAAGATAAAATACATCACAGTGACTATGGAGGAAGAGGATGGACATGACGGGGGGGGGTTACTGGGTGTAAATATAAAATAAGATCTAATTACCTCCTCTGCTGCCACTTCCAGCAATGTCTCCTCTCTACTTCCTCCCGACTCACCTCTCACCCGGAACTTCCTGTCTGTACCCTACATCACTTCCTGTCTGTACCCTACATCACTTCCTGTCTGTACCCTACATCACTTCCTGTCTATATTCTACATCACTTCCTGTCAATACCCTACATCACTTCCTGTCTCTGGACTCACAGTAAGAAGCTAATGTTTTTTTCATGTCCTCCTGGCCTTTCTATCAACACTCTACCTTGTAGCTTCACCCAAAGGACTCATGCACAGCTCAAAAAAAGTTGTTTTAACAGGCATTTGAGCTTGTATTTCTCTGCCTAAAAGTTTGAAGAAGCTTGTGCTTTTTTTGTGCTCTTTTGCGTGTTTTATTGAGCCTTTACAAGCTTTTTTGAGCATAAGCGTTTTTTTTTTCCCCACAAACTTTTCCTTCAGCACATTTTGTCTTTTATTTTTTGTGCGTTTTCGAGCTCCTTTGAGCTTTTTTGCGGCACTTAGGCGTCCTATTTGCTCGAAAGCTCCTCTTAAAAACACGAGTTTGGTGATGAGGCTTTCTGCCTGTAAGAGCATAGGTGTGTAACCTCCTGAAAACGCCATAGTGTGCATGGACGTATTGGCTAACATGGAGGGGAGTTTCCAGGCAGAAAAAAATGAGAGCTCAAAAGCCTATAGGAGCCGCTTCTTTGAGATGCATTGTGCATGAGCCCTATACAATCGCCGACTCACCAGTGGTGACCAACAGATTTCTACTCATCTTTCGTTTGACTTTTTTAATCACTTCAGCCCCGGAAGGATTTCCCAGTTTAGGACCAAAGCACTTTTTGCGATTCGGCACTGCGTTGCTTTAAGTGATAATTGCGCGGTCGTGCGACGTTGTACCTGAATTAAATTTGCGTCCTTTTTTTCCCACAAATAGAGCTTTCTTTTGGTGGTATTTGATCACCTCTGCGTCATTTCTGATCACCGCTATAAACAAAAAAAGAGCATCTTTTTGCAAAAAAACCCAAATTTCTTACTTTTTGCTAAAATACATATCCAAAAAAAATATATATATAGAAAAACATTTTTTTTCATCAGATTTGGCCGATTTATATTCTTCCTCATATTTTTGGTAAAAATAAATCGCAATCAGCGTTTATTGATTGGTTTGCGCAAACGTTGTCACGAATGATGAGAATTCATTCATGGGTTTTTTTGTTTTTTTTTATATTTTACTAGTAATGGTGGCGATCTGATAATTTTTTATCGGGACTGCGATATTTCAGCGGACATGTTGGACCATTTTGACACTTTTTTGGGACCATTGGCATTTATACAGCGATCAGTGCTATGAAAATGCATTGATTACTATGTAAATGCCATTGGCATGAATGCTTCCACCCGGGCCCCCGGTTGCCCATCTGCATTGCAGGTGCCACCAGGAAGAGGGGAGAGAGGAAAGCAGACAAAGATCCGCTCTTCTCTCCTTCCTGTTACTGACCCAAAAGTGACGTTTACAACGTCACTTCTGGGTCCCCTTTGCCATCAAGGCCGAGAAAGGATGTATTGCAGTGTGATGTGCATTGCATTACATTCAGAGGAGACATGCAGGATCTTTTAGACCCTGTTAATCTCATTAAAGAGAACCTGTCACCAGAAAAATCATCACATGGGGGCACTTTTTTTCCTCTATGGAATGAAAGAAAAAAGTAAAAAAAAAAAAAAATGTAATTGTAAAAATGTTAAAATTACACCCAAGCACATAATATCCCCCCCACCCCTACATGTATACACATACAAACGTAAACGTACACATCCGGGTGCCTACTCCTGAAAATGTTGACTGCACTACACGTTACTTATCACTGTGCACGCCTGAATGAGCAATATTGCTAACACCAAACCTCCTCCGTAACTCTAAACTGATGACCTATAGGGGGCTTTTAAAGCGTCACCTATGGAAAATAGGGTACTGAAGTTTGTCCCCATTTCATGGCTGCATGCAAATTTAAGGTTTGATATGTAGGGTGTCCTCTGACACAAATGATGGAGCACTAGTTCTCCTATTTTATCAATGATGAGGCACTGTTCCTCCCACTGATGCCAATGATGGAGCACTATTCTCCCCAGTTACCCCGACAATGGTGCAAAATTCCTCTCACTGACACCAACAATAGGGCACTAATCTTACCATAGATACCACTGATGAGGCTCTATAAGTCCCACTGATACCAATGATGGGGCACTATTCCTCCCATTGATACCAATGATGGGGCACTATTCCTCCCACTGACACCAATGATGGGACACTATTCCTCCCACTGATCCCAATGATGGGGCACTTTTCCTTCCACTAATACCAATGATGGGGCACTATTCCTCCCAATAATACAAATGATGGAGGACTATTCCTCCCACTGACACCAATGATGGGACACCATTCCTCCCACTGATACCAATTATTGGGCACTATTCCTCCCACTGATACCAATGATGGGGCACTATTCCTCCCAATAATACCAATGATGGAGGACTATTCCTCCCGCTGACACCAATGATGGGACACCATTCTTCCCACTGATACCAATGATGGAGCATTATTCCTCCCACTGACACCAATGATGGGGCACTATTCCGCCCACTGATACCAATGATGGGCATTCTTCCTCCCAATAATATCAATGATGGATCTTTATTCCTCCCACTGATACCAATGATGGGGCACTATTCACCCACTGATACCAATGACGGGGCACTATTCCTGCCACTGACACCAATGATGGGGCACTATTCCTCCCACTGACCTCAATGATGGGGCACTATTCCTCCCACTGACACCAATGATGGGGCACTATTCCTCCCAATAATACCAATGGTGGAGGACTATTCCTCCCGCTGACACCAATGATGGGACACCATTCCTCCCACTGATACCAATGATGGAGCATTATTCCTCCCACTGACACCAATGATGGGGCACTATTCCTCCTACTGATACCAATGATGGGGCATTATTCCTCCCACTGACACCAATGATGGGGCACTATTCACCCACTGATACCAATGACGGGGCACTATTCCTGCCACTGACACCAATGATGGGGCACTATTCCTCCCACTGACATCAATGATGGGGCACTATTCCTCCCACTGACACCAATGATGGGGCACTATTCCTCCCAATAATACCAATGAAGGGGCACTATTCCTCCCACTGACACCAATGATGGGGCACTATTCCTCCCACTAATACCAATGATGGGGCATTATTCCTCCCAATAACACCAATGATGGAGCATTATTCCTCCCACTGATACCAATGATGGGGCACTATTCAACCACTGATACCAATGATAGGGCCACTATTCCTCCCACTGACATCAATGATGGGGCACTATTCCTCCCACTGACACCAAAGATGGGGCACTATTCCACCCACTGATACCAATGATGGGGCATTATTCACCCACTGATACCAATGATGGGGCACTATTCTTCCCAATAATACCAATGATGGAGCACTATTCCTCCCACTGATACCAATGATGGGAACTATTCCACTGATACCAATGATGGGACACTATTGCTCCCACTGACACCAATGATGGGACACTATTCCTCCCACTGACACCAATGATGGGACACTATCCCTCCTACTGATACCAATGATGGGGCACTATTACCCCCCACTGATACCAATGATGGAGCATTATTCATCCCACTGACACCAATGATGGGACACTATTCCTCCCAATAATACCAATGATGGGGCACTATTCCTCCCACTGACACCAATGATGGGAACTATTCCTCCCACTGATACAATGATGGGACACTATTGCTCCCACTGACACCAATGATGGGACACTATTGCTCCCAATAATACCAATGATGGGACACTATTCCTCCCAATAATACCAATGATGGGGCACTATTTCCTCTCACTGACACCAATGATGGAGCACTATTCCTCCCACTGATACCAATGATGGAGCACTATTCCTCCCACTGATACCAATGATGGGACACTATTGCTCCCACTGACACCAATGATGGGACGCTATTCCTTCCACTGATACCAATGATGGGGCACTATTCCAGCCACTGATAACAATGATGGGGCACTATTCCTCCCAGTACTACCAATGATGGGACACTATTCTTCCCACTGATACCAATAATGGGGGACTGTTTAATCTCACAGAGGCCATGACATTTTCTTCTTCCACTGTCCACACTCCGGCCCCCCTAAAACTTGAAGGACAATTAACTGGCCCTTTGCTTAGCAAAATCCCTGATTTAGACTCTGGCAGAGGCCTTTAAGAGTTTTTTTTTCTTTCCCCTCTCCCTTTGGCCCCTGATAACCCACCGTCTCTCCCGCGGTTCACCAGTGGGATTCTTTTATTTGCTCTTTCTTGTCTTCTTACCCCAGAAGTAGTTTTGTTTCAAATATAACATGTTACATGCCTATTGGGTTTTATGTCCTACGTACCCTTCCGACCCCCCCCCTGGTCTGTTGTGGCGAAGATTGGTGGAAATACTTTATTTCTGCTATGAGAACACTCTCGTATTGACTTATGGAACGTGTTACCACTCAAAGTATTCCAAGAATGGAAAGGGTTAAAAGATGGCTCAGACAATCAATGTAAAACATCATGCTTGATATTGATCTTCAATCTCACCCAAACTTCGGCAGGCTGACTTGGGCATATCAAGGTCGGTGCTGGGGCAGCCAAAAGGTGTGTAGGTGCCAGATGTCGCATGGGCATCCACCCAATGGAAGAACTGACAGACCTTACTGGTGGAACCCGTAAGGGTCAGGGATGTGGAGAGGCCCCCAATGGACCAGACATTGGACTCCAAACCACTGGAGGATGCAGCTGGTGGGGTCAGGTGGCACGCTGGATGTGACGTCACCAACACAGAGTGATGTTGACTCACATTTGAGTGGGTTCAACATCGCTCTGTGTTGGTGACGGTGAGTCGGTTCAACATGGCTCTGTGTGGGTGACGTCACATCCAGCGCGTCACCCGACCACACCAGCTGCATCCTCTGATGGTTTGGAGTCAAATGTCTAGTCCACTGGGGGCCTCTACACATCACTGAACCTTATGGGTTCCACCAGTAAAGTCTGTCATCTCTTCCATTGGGTGGATGCCCACGCAACATCTGGCACCTATACACCTTTTGATTGCCCCCAGCACCGACCTTGATATGCCCAAGTTAGCCTGCCGAAGTTTGGGTGAGATTGAAGTTCAATATCAAGCATGATGGTTTACATTGGTTGTCTGTCGCCCATGTTTTAACCCTTTCCATTCTTGGAATACTTTGATTTTACAATAAATATTTTTACACAAACTGTGGTATAGACATTTTTATGACTTCCCTGAGGTATGCCTCATATGGTTTGTAGCCATCACTCCCCAGTGCTGAATTAACAGGAATCGTTTGTTTTTGGGCCTTTGTTTAGAAAGTTTGTAGACCCCAGCTCTATAAAACTCTTAAAAAAATATAGAATTAAAAAAAAATGGAGAGATTTCCAAGGATTTAGTTCACTTGGTAAAGTCTGTTTTAGGGCTTTATGCCCACTTTTATTCATCCACACATGATTGTAATACAGTGTTCTGCCCACGCAGGGGTTGTTTAGCATAACAATAAATGCAAATGTATTTCAGACTCCTGGCTAGTTGTTGCACAGCTCTGTCTATTCTTCCTTAGGATAGACAGAGTTGTATTATCTTCTCATCACCCAAATAGACCTGTTCCATCAGTTACCCAACTTGATCTGTTCCATCAGGTGCTCGACTGGACCTGTTCTATCAGTCGTCCGACTAGACTTGATCCATCAATCTCCCAACTGGAACTGTTCCATCCGTCTCCCAACTTGACCTGTTCCATCGGTCTTCCAACCAAACCTGTTCCATCATTCACCCAACAAGACCTGTTACATCGCTCACCCAACAAGATCTGTTACATCACTCACCAGGCTGGACCTGTTATATCACTCACCAGACTGGACCTGTTACATCACTTGCCCCACTGGACCTGTTCCATCAGTCTCTCAACTGGACCTTTGCCATCACTCAGCCGACCAGACCTGTTCCGTCAGTCTCCCAACTGGATCTTTTCCATCACTCACCTGACTAGACCTGTTTCATCAGTCTCCCAACTGGACCTGTTCTATCAGTCTACCAACTGGACCTGTTCCATCACTCACCTGGCTAGACCTGTTCCATCAGTCTCCCAACTGGACCTTTTCCATCAGTCTCCCAACTGGATCTGTTCCATCTGTCTCCCAACTGGACCTGTTCCATCACTCACCTGGCTAGACCTATTCCATCAGTCTCTCAACTGGACCTGTTTCATCAGTCTCCCAACTGGACCTGTTCCATCAGTCTCCCAACTGGATCTGTTCCATCTGTCTCCCAACTGGACCTGTTCCATCACTCACCTGGCTAGACCTATTCCATCAGTCTCTCAACTGGACCTGTTTCATCAGTCTCCCAACTGGACCTGTTCCATCAGTCTCCCAACTGGATCTGTTCCATCTGTCTCCCAACTGGACCTGTTCCATCACTCACCTGGCTAGACCTATTCCATCAGTCTCTCAACTGGACCTGTTTCATCAGTCTCCCAACTGGACCTGTTTATCACTCACCCGACTAGACCTGTTCCATCAGTCTCCCAACTGGACTTGTTTATCACTCTTCTGGCTAGACCAGTTCCATCAATCTACCAACTGGACCTGTTCCATCAGTCTCCCAACTGGATCTGTTTATCACTCACCTGACTAGACCTGTTCCATCAGTCTTCCAACTGGACCTGTTCTATCAGTCTCCCAACTGGACCTGTTGCATCACTCACCTGACTAGACCTGTTCCATCACTCATCCGACTAGACCTGTTTTCATCAGTCTCCCAACTGGACCTGTTCCATCAGTCTCCCAACTGGACCTGTTCCAACAGTCTCCCAACTGGGCCTGTTCCATCACTCAGCCGACTAGACCTGCTCCATCAATCTACCAACTGGGCCTGTTCCATCAGCCTCCCAACTGGATCTGTTTATCACTCACCCGACTAGACCTGTTCCATCAGTCTCCCAACTGGACCTGTCCTATCAGTCTCCCAACTGAACCTGTTCCATCACTCAGCCGACCAGACTTGTTCCATCAGTCCCCCAACTGGACCTTTTCCATCACTCAGCTGACTAGACCTGTTTCATCAGTCTCCCAACTGGACCTTTTCCATCACTCACCTGACTAGGCTGTTTCATCAGTCTCCCAACTGGACCTGTTCTATCAGTCTACCAACTGGACCTGTTCCATCACTGACCTGGCTAGACCTGTTCCATCAGTCTCCCAACTGGACCTGTTCCATCACTCAGCCTAGACCTGCTCCATCAGTCTACCAACTGGGCCTGTTCCATCAGCCTCCCAACTGGATCTGTTTATCACTCACCCGACTAGACCTGTTTCATCAGTCTCCCAACTGGACCTGTTCTATCAGTCTCCCAACTGAACCTGTTCCATCACTCAGCCAACCAGACTTGTTCCATCAGTCCCCCAACTGGACCTTTTCCATCACTCAGCTGACTAGACCTGTTTCATCAGTCTCCCAACTGGACCTGTTCTATCAGTCTACCAACTGGACCTGTTCCATCACTCACCTGGCTAGACCTGTTCCATCGGTCTCCCAACTGGACCTTTTCTATCAGTCTCCCAACTGGATCTGTTCCATCTGTCTCCCAACTGAACCTGTTCTATCAGTCTCCCAACTGGACCTGTTCCATCACTCACCTGGCTAGACCTGTTCCATCAGTCTCCCAACTGGACCTGTTCCATCAGTCTCCCAACTGGACCTGTTCCATCAGTCTCCCAACTGGACCTGTTCCATCAGTCTCCCAACTGGACCTGTTCCATCACTCAGCCTAGACCTGCTCCATCAGTCTACCAACTGGGCCTGTTCCATCAGCCTCCCAACTGGATCTGTTTATCACTCACCCGACTAGACCTGTTCCATCGGTCTCCCAACTGGACCTTTTCTATCAGTCTCCCAACTGGATCTGTTCCATCTGACTCCCAACTGAACCTGTTCTATCAGTCTCCCAACTGGACCTGTTCCATCACTCACCTGGCTAGACCTGTTCCATCAGTCTCTCAACTGGACCTGTTCCATCAGTCTCTCAACTGGACCTGTTCCATCAGTCTCCCAACTGGACCTGTTCCATCAGTCTCCCAACTGGACCTGTTCCATCAGTCTCCCAACTGGACCTGTTCCATCAGTCTCCCAACTGGACCTGTTTATCACTCACCCGACTACACCTGTTCCATTAGTCTCCAAACTGGACCTGTTCCATCAGTCTCCCAACTGGACCTATTTATCACTCACCTGACTAGACCTGTTCCATCAATCTACCAACTGGACCTGTTCCATCAGTCTCCCAACTGGACCTGTTCCATCAGTCTCCCGACTGGACCTCTTCTGTGATCACATACTGCCACTTTCTTGACTCAGACACACTACTCTGTTCAGATGGGGACTACCAATATCCCTTCACAATCTTCTACTCTCAGACGTCAGTCTGGCTTGGTGGACTGTCTGGGTAGTCTGGGCAGGAGCTCCCCACATGTCAGGCTTCAAGCTACTTTCACAGGAGCAAAACCCTGACTAGAGAAAAATTCCTTTTGTAGGCAACACCGGCCTGACATTAATCAATATCAGACCCTTTCCCTGCTGAGACCGACACCATGTGCATCTTTACATAGTGACTGACCATCAGACAACTATAACTGAAGTATAACTTTTGCTAAGATGTTCCACTCTATCAATGTACCTTTGTTCACACAGCTGCTCTACTGACTGAACAGGTGATTTATTAGATTATCTTTATTTGTTACAGGTTTCCCACACTTTCAACATATAAAAGGGCGTTCCCGAGTGTGGATTTTCTGGTGTCCAACCAAGCTTCCTTTCCTTGAGAAACATCTTCCACACTCTGAACAGCAAAAAGGACTTTCTCCAGTGTGAATAGTCTGGTGTCTAAGAAGTATACTCTTCTGAGTGAAACATCTCCCGCACTCTAAACAAGCATATGGACGCTCACCAGTGTGAATTCTGTGGTGTATATTAAGTTTTCCTTTCTCAGTGAAACATTTTCCACACTCTAAACAAGCAAAAGGACGCTCACCCGTATGAACTTTCTGGTGTCTAATAACTTTTCCTTTTTCGGTAAAACCTTTTCCGCACACTGAACAGGAAAACGGACGTTCCCCCGTGTGACTTCTCTGGTGCACAATAAGTTTTCCTTTCTCAGTAAAAGACTTTTCACACTCTAAGCAGGAAAATGGACGCTCACCGGTGTGACTTATCTGGTGTACAATAGGTTTGTCTTTCTCGGTGAAACATTTCCAGCCCTCTTTGCATGAAGAAGGTAGCTCATCAGAGTGAACTCTCTGGTGCCTATTAAGGTTTCCTTTCTCAGAAAAACATTTTCCACACCCTGAACAGGAAAATGGACATTCACCGGTGTGACTTCTCTGGTGTGCAATAAGGTTTCCTTTCTCAGTGAAACACTTCCCACACTCTAAGCATGAATAGGGGTGCTCATCCGTGTGAATTTTCTGGTGTAGATTAAGTTTTCCTTTACAACTGAAACATTTTCCACACTCTGAACAGCAAAAAGGACGCTCGCCCATGTGAATTCTCTGATGTTTTAGAAGGTCTGCATTCTGCATGAAACATTTCCCGCACTCTGAACAGGAAAAAGGACGCTCACCCGTGTGAATTTGCTTGTGTCTTAGAAGGAGTCCATGCTGAAGGAAACACTTTCCACACTCTGGACATTTATAGGGATGCTCAGCTGTGTTACTTTTCTCACGTATATCAGTGGCTATGTTCCCATTTAGCAAATCAGACAATGAACTCTCTCCTGTGGGATCTCCATAACTTAGAGATTCGCTGGAATTAGATGGATCCATTGTTCCTTCCGCAGTGTGAGGTCTCAGATAGATATCTGGAGTAACAGAATGTGATTGGTCAGAAGATTCCTCAGGATTTGAGGGATCCATTAATCTCTCTAATTGGTAAGGTCTGGGGTGAAAGTTATGAGTAATGAGATTCACTCCCGGAGAACAGTCTGTAGATAAAAGGTTTCTCTCTGTGGTATTCCAGACATAACTTCCATCTGTTGGAAATACATTTTTAATCAAATCTTATAAGTATTCTTCATGTCTTCTGTTTAGATATATACACTGGTCTAGAACTCAAGCATGGAAGTGGTTGCAACTATAACTCCAAAATATGACTACAAGCCAGATTAAAAATACAATACACCTAAATGGCCCCAGGTAATAGTGATTGTACATTAATGACATTGTTAATGTGAGAATGGAGGTGAACCTTCTTCCACCGCAATACTTTGAAACATGACATTACATGAAGGAACGGAGAATAATCTTTCATATGGTGTACAGTATCTCCTCCTCAATTGTTGGGAACATGACGTTATATTGAGGAATGGAGATGGATCTTTCATATGGTGTACAGTATCTCCTCCTCAATTGTTGTGAACATGACGTTATATTGAGGAATGGAGATGAACCTTTCATATGGTGTACAGTATCTCCTCCTCATTTGTTGGGAACATGACGTTATATTGAGGAATGGACATGGACCTTTCATATGGTGTACAGTATCTCCTCCTCATTTGTTGGGAACATGACGTTATATTGAGGAATGGAGATGGACCTTTCATATGGTGCACAGTATCTCCTCCTCATTTGTTGGGAACATGACGTTATATTGAGGAATGGAGATGGAACTTTCATAGGGTCCCCTCTTCTTTTGTTAACCTATTAAAATCCATAAATACACATATGTTATACTGTTTCTGAATTTTGTATGTATTACTTACTCTTGTCTATATGTAGGGAAGATTCCTCCTGTTTCATTTTCATAATCATCTCCCCCTCCTCCATAGACTGCTGATTTCCATTCACCAATGTCTCTTCTTCTTCCTCTTTAATCTTAAATTTGATGTATTTAAGTTCTTCAACCTAATTCCCAAAGGTGGTAGAATACATTTATAAACTGAAGAATGAAAAATACATAGAATATTATCTCATAGCTTAGAATACATTTTTAGGTCTACATCTACCTGATGGTGGTGAGGGATGGTGTGACCTTCCTGTGTGGAATCCCAGGAATACAGAGGACGGGGACATCTCTCTGGTGGGTTCCCATTACTGGATCCATCTGTAGGAAACACACACTGACTGAATACATTGTTTCTATGTGTTTATCAGATAATGGGGGATCTAGGTGGACCCTCCGTACTGCTCTCTCCTTTACAATAAAATCTCCTCTTACCCGGTGATGTGAGGGGCGGCTGATTCTCCATCATGACGTCCTTGTAGAGATCCTTGTGTCCTTCTAAATACTCCCACTCCTCCATGGAGAAATAGACAGTGACATCCTGACACCTTATAGGAACCTGACACACACAATGATACAGTCACCATCCAGACACATCCCTTGTCTGTTACTGGATAATGTCCCAGAATTCCCAGCACCGCTCACCTCTCCTGTCAGCAGATCAATGATCTTCTTGGTGACTTCTAGAATCTTCTTGCCACTGTTTACCTTTGCTGTCAGGCTGTTGGGTGTTAACGGTTCATTAGATATTTTCTTCACTACCTTATAATCCTGTGCAAAATGACAATAACAATTATCTCTACAGACATCCCACAATCCCCCTCACTTCTGTGGTCAGGTCTTGTTTTAATGTCAAGTGATCCTCCCATAATCCTCCTCACCTCTCCGGTCAGCAGGTAGATGATCTCCAGGGTAAGGTTCAATATCCTTTCAGTCCTAAGGATTTGGTCTTCGTCCATCCTCATTGAGGCTGTCATGGAATTCCTATAAGATGCCCCTTTCTATGAAGAAATGATAAACGGAGAATTCTCTGGACTATACCGGGATGATTAATGTCTGCACAGAGTTCTGACCCCTCAGGCAACTTCTTATACGATAGTACAGGACTTGTTAATCACAATGAAAGTAAACTAGAAGGTTCCCTTTAAAGTACAACTCTAATCAATACCTTTTTATTTTAAGTTTGCACTCTTTTATTTGTTTGATATATGAATTTGTGTGTATCGGCATCTGTTGGAAACAAAAGACGCCACAATGACTATGGAGGAAGAGAACGGACATGACGGGGGTGAATTACTAGATGTAAATATAACGTATCTTATTACCTCAACTGTTGGTTCCAGTAACGTCTGTTTACTTCCTCTCAACTCACCTCTCACCCGAACTTCCTGTTTATATACCCTTAAATCACTTCCTGTTTATATACCCTTACATCACTTCCTGTCTGTGCGTTCCACGTATTCTAAGCAGGATCGCCACCTGGTGGAGAATGTAAAAACTGACACTCACATGTTTTATCATTTTCCCGACTGTCTCATGCTTTTCAATTACGTTGCAAGCTCTATTGCACATCTGGCTTAAAGCAGAGTTCCACCCAAAAGTGGAACTTCCGCTTTAAAGGAAGGTGACCCCCTGACATGCCACAATTGCCATGTAATTTTTTTTGGGAGGGACCGGAGACCCTGTTTTCACAGGGTCCCAGGTCCACTTCCTCTCCTAGAGCCACGGCTCCAGAAGGAAGTTCACCTTCCCCCCTCCCTCTCAGCGATCTTCTGGGAAACGTCACAGGTCCCAGAAGATACGCCGGCCATTCACAAGGTGCAGCGCAACTCGCGCATGCGCAGTGCACGCCCGCCTTTGCAGCCAAAGCCGGGTGCCCACACCTGTGATGATCCAAGGGGAGGGGGAGAAAAGCGAGCCCTCAGGCAACCGCATCGCTGGGGCATGGGACAGGTGAGTGTGCGATTTTGTAGCTGCTGACTTTTAACTGGGTGGAACTCCGCTTTAAATATCATTTAAAACCTAACCAATAAAAACTAAATGAGAACAATAATTTTATAGTACAGAATGAAAAACAAACAGAAAATAGAAATACAATGTTATAGTGTTTATGTACAAGTATAGTAGTTTATACAGTATACTTGTATATAAATAATTTAATATGGTATTTCTATTTTTGTTTTTTTTTTATTCGGTTTGAGATATTAAATTGTTGTTTTTTTAATTATTATTTTTTTTTTTTTATTGCTTAGGTTTTAAATGATGTAAACGTGATGTACACATGCTGTATCATTCTGTTATTTCATTTTTATTTTAAGTTTTATTTACATACAAGCAAAAATGAAGGTGCTCTGACAAGGTTTCAGTGTATATAGATATATATTTTTTATATATTATATTATATTATACATTATGATCACTGACAGGTAAGGGGAATATCTCGTTACAATGGCATCTGAAAATTGGGTGCATCATTTACCTGGGGCAGAGATGGCACCAGGATGTGGTATAAGAAAGCAAGTCAGCAGAGGCAGTGTGACGCATTGGGCAATGATCTGCTGGGAAACCTTGGGTCCTGCCATTCATGTGGCTGATCGGTACACACGCACACACACACACACTAGATTTTAGAACATCCTCAAATATTTTTTTTTTAAATTTCATACATTGATGACTCAATTTGCTCCAAAATTGCGTAACAGAACAAATAATGAAAAATAAATCGGAAATCATTGAATCGCCTTAGATAAGTTAAACATTTATGAAATTTTGTTATCTGAGTGCCACCTTCTGCAGATGCAAAAGCCTAACGCACTTGTAAAATCCATTCTACAACAGAAAACCAATGCGGCCATATTTCCCACAAATGTGCAGCTACTGTAGTTTTCTTTGCTTCCACTTTTTTATCCAGTTGATCCCAAATGAGATTTATGAGGTTTAATGCAGAACTATACTGAACTCTACTTTAGTAACGCGGTGTCCCAAAGCTCCCTGCTGGCCCCTGACATCTCTTGGGTTTCGATCTGCATGTTTTGATCTTCAGCCGGTCTTCTTCCGGGTTTTGACTTTGTCTGATCTTCTTCGCAGTTCTGAACTTCGGCCACTCTTCTTCTAGGTTTCAACCTATGGGCAATCTTCTTCTGGGTTTCAATCTCTGGCTTGTCTTCTTTCAAGTTTGTAGCTTCAGCCACTGTCCTTCCAGGTTTCGATCAGCAGGCTGTCTTCTCAATCTTTGTTTGGTCTTCTGCTGGGTTCTGAACGACGGCCAGTTACATAGTTAGTCAGGTTGAAAAAAAGACACAAGTCCATCTAGTTCAACCAAAAAAATAAATAAAATAAAACAGAAAAATTATATATAACCATACAATCCCTTATACAATCCTTCATCCACAGTTGATCCAGAGGAAGGCAAAAAAACCCCAGCAAAGCGTGATCCAATTTGCTATAGCAGGGGAAAAAATTCCTTCCTGATCCCCGGAGAGGCAATCGGATTCACCCTGGATCAACTTTACCTATAAATGTTAGTACGCAGTTATATTATTTACATTAAAGAAAGAATCCAGGCCTTTTTTAAAGCAATCTACCGTGCTGGCCAAAACCACCTCTGGAGGGAATCTATTCCACATTTTCACAGACGGCCAGTCTTCTGGGTTTCAATTTTGGTCTGGTCCTCTTCTGTGTTTGTTTTGCTTTGTCTTTTAAGCTCAATTTGCAGTAAAGCAGGGAAGCATTTAAGAAAATAAAAGCCATAGCAACACAGTGTTTTGATCTTTGGCTGGTCTTCTACATTTTTATCTTTGGTTGTTTTTTTTCCAGGTTTCGATCTTTGGGCAATCTTCTTCTAGGATTGAATCCCCTTCTTGTCTTCTTCCGAGTTCTGATCTTTAGCCAATCTTCTTCAGGGTTTCAATCACTGGGCAGTCTTTCGGGTTTTAATGTTAGCCTGGTCTTCTGCCAGGTTCTGGGTTTCAATTTTGGTCCAGTCCTCTTCCTCTTCAAGTAAGCGTTTAAAAATAAAGCCGTGTTACGATCTTAGATCGGTATTCTTCTAGGTTTCTATCTTTGGTTGGTCTGTTTTCCAGGTTTTGATCTTTGCCTGATCTTCTTCAGGATTCCAATCATCACCTGTTTTGATTGGCTGGGTCCAAATGGCATAAGAGCCGGTTCACACTGAGGCGGCACGACTTGCAGGGCAAAGCAAGTCGCCCCGTTCAAGGCTACCTCAGCGCGGCTTGCAAGGAGACTTCTTTACATAGAAGTCAATGCAAGTCGCGCTGAGGTCGCCCCGAAAATAGTGCAGGAACCTTTTTCTAAGTCGGAGCGACCTGAGTCGCTCCTATTAGAACGGTTCCATTGCACTGCATGGGGACGACTTGTCAGGCGACTTGAGTCGCCTGACAAGTCGCCTCAGTGTGAACCGGCTCTAACTCCTGTGCATGCACAAGACTTCATTCATCTCGGCAGATGGTGAAATTGTACATAGATCTGTGCATTCTCAGACAGCTCTCCCACCATCCACACTATGATTAAGCACAGGAAGGTGAAACTCATTTGCTGACTTTCCAAGAGCTGCATATGCATGTCTTGTCCCTGCTTTTATTGGACATTCAATAAAGACACACATTTTTATGCTGAAAGTGCCGCCATCCCTTCCTTCATTGTGCACCATCCACACTGCAATTCTCTGACAGCTCTCCTCCACCATCCACACTACATTCTTCAAAAGCTCTCCTCCCACCATCCACACTACATTCTCCGACAGCTCTCCTCCCACCATCCACACAACATTCTCCGACAGCTCTCCTCCACCATCCACACTACATTCTCCGACATCTCTCCTCCACCATCCACACTACATTCTCAGACATCTCTCCTCCACCATCCACACTACTACAGACTCTTACATCACACCTACCACCTCCTCTCTACAGCCT
>BLSH010408486.1:289748-304012 GCA_018402905.1 Glandirana rugosa | reverse complement strand
AGTCTCTGACGTCTGTATCATTATGTCTGCAGTCTCTGACCATCTCCTGTACTATGTCTGCAGTCTCTGACCATCTCCTGTACTATGTCTGCAGTCTCTGACAATCTCCTGTAGTATGTCTGCAGTGTCTGATCATCTCCTGTACCATGTCCACAGTCTCTGACTGTCTCTTGTACTATGTCCGCAGTCTCTGACCGTCTCCTGTACTATGTCTGCAGTCTCTGACCATCTCCTGTACTATATCTGCAGTCTCTGACCATCTCCTGTACTATATCTGCAGTCTCTGACCATCTCCTGTACTATGTCTGCAGTCTCTGACCGTCTCCTGTACCATGTCTGCAGTCTCTGACCATCTCCTGTACTATATCCGCAGTCTCTGACCATCTCCTGTACTATGTCTGCAGTCTCTGACCGTCTCCTGTACCATGTCTGCAGTCTCTGACCGTGATAATGTGATAATGTCAAAAAGCGGCATAGCATGGGTGACCTTAAAATGATGCCCCCCCCTGAAAAAATTTCTGCGGACGCCCATGGCTGAGAATTCTATTACCAGGAATTAATGTACTAGGAATGGATATGCATCTCTTATCAGATCCAGTCTCTTCTGGGGTTTTACACTGCAATGCAGAAAAGTCCTCATCGCTGCACCCTGGTAGGGACATTTCTTTATCATCAGTTTTTAGATACTCACCGTGCATTGTTCCCTTAGCATTGTCCACATCACTAAACACTTTCTGCACCTCTGTGTTGTATCTCTTTTATCAATGTCTTTATTACATTCTCTGGGAGAGTCCTCTATCCACACTATCAGAGATTGGGAATCCACTCCCACTAGGGACTGAGTGGCTGACCAGGACTTAGTTGTAACAGCTGGACAGTCAGTGGCAACACAGAGAGCTCAGAGTACCTGCTTTAATAGTGATGGTGAGAGCCCTGGGAAGGGCCAAGGTGCAGAGTCTAAAGGTACCACCTGGTCTTCTGCAGAGCTGCAGGTTATTTATTACAGGTACTTATATAGAGCTGATAATATAACCACTGCTTTACAATCATTGTACCTGGACATCAGTCCCTGCCCTCAAGGAGCTTACAAACTAAGGTCCCTAACTCACATTCATACAAACGCATACTAGGGCCCATTTGGACAGGATCTTAATAATATACCAGCATTTCCTTGAAGCGTGGGAGGAAACCGTAATACTCAGAGAAATCCCACACAGGCAAAAGGAGAACATGTAAATTCTGTACAAGTAGTGCCCTGGTGGTTGGGATCTGAACCAACCAACCACATTCTCCGACAGCTCTCCTACTCCATCCACACTACATTCTCCGACAGCTCTCCTCCACCATCCACACTACATTCTCCGACAGCTCTCCTCCCACCATCCACACTACATTCTCTGACAGCTCTCCTCCACCATCCACACTACATTCTCCGACATCTCTCCTCCACCATCCACACTACATTCTCCGACAGCTCTCCTCCACCATCCACACTACATTCTCCTACAGCTCTCCTCCACCATTCACACTACATTCTCCGACAGCCCTCCTCCACCATCCACACTACATTCTCCGACAGCTCTCCTCCACCATCCACACTACATTCTCTGAAAGCTCTCCTCCACCATCCACACTACATTCTCTGAAAGCTCTCCTCCACCATCCACACTACATTCTCTGAAAGCTCTCCTCCACCATCCACACTACATTCTCCGATATCTCTCCTCCACCAGCCACACTACATTCTCTGACAGCTCTCCTCCACCATCCACACTACATTCTTTGACAGCTCTCCCCTCACTGTCTATTACAGATTCTCTTGCAGGTTTCACCTTCTTCTTGTTTCTTCCTAACCCACCATTCAATGTAAGGGCTATTGTGGCCACAGAAAACCTTTGTAAAAGGACCATTCAACGCTGACAAACGGTGTAAGTGGTGCGTTCACATGCTGTGGGTTAATGCAATTTCTCCTATCGTTCACTGACAGACGCAGCTCTTCATGACGTGTGGGTTTATGCTTGTCCCACTAGGAGTTAACTAGGCAGGGAAAAGAACAGCTGGCCCCTCCCATGGGGCCGTCCTCTCTTCCCACATAAACCCTCGACATAGTATAGCTCTTCAGTTTCAATGCCTAGTTTGCAAGGAGTTGACCTGGCTTCCCTTTAGGGAAGTCCTGTTTGCGACCGTTTTTTTATTTATTTTTTTTTACTCTTATTTTATTTGATTCATACCTTTGTTCAAGGTGTGCGACATGTGGCGCCTCGGGTGAAGGCTCCGATGGCTCCGTGGGATCTGAATTTGGTGCTTTCTGTACTTCAGAAACCGCCCTATGAGAATATCAGGGAGATTTCCTTACAACTGCTGTCGCAGAAGGTGGCCTTTTTAGTTGCCATCACTTCCGCCAGACGGGTGTCTGAATTAGCAGCACTATCGCGCAAGTCTCCCTACCTGGTCCTGCATAAGGATGAGGCGGTCTTGTGACCCTCTCCTTCCGAAGGTGGTTTCTTCTTTTCACATTAATGAAGATATTGTTCTTCCTTCATTGTGCCCTCGTCCATCGCACCCAAAAGAAATTGAGTTGCATGCTTTGGACTTTGTGAGGGCCTTGCGAGTGTATTTGGCTGCTACAGCTTCTTTTCGAAAAGCTGATGCCTTGTTTGTGCTGACAGAGGGTCCACGCTAAGGTTTGGCGGCCTCGTCGGCTACGATTTCTCGTTGGATTAGACAGACCGTGACCCATGCACATTCTGTTCAGGACAAGGTTCCCCCTTTTCCGGTCACGGCTCACTCTACCCAGGCTGTTAGCACTTCCTGGGCTTTCAGACACCAGGCCTCGGTGTCACAGGTGTGCAAGGCGGCCACTTCACACACTTTCACTAAGTTTTATAAAGTTGACGTGTTAGCATCTTCGGATGCTGCTTTTGGCCGCAAAGTTTTGCAGGCGGCAGTGTAGGCGCGTCTGACGCCTCCTTAGAGGTTCTGTTGGGTACTGTTGTTAGCGTTTACCCACCCCTCTTTTTGACACAGCTTTGGGACATCCCCACACGTCATGAAGAGCTGCGTCTGTCAGTGAACAATAGGAGAAAACGGGATTTTATTAAAACTTACCGTAAAATCCTTTTCTCAGAGTTCACTGACAGACGCAGCACCCACCCCTCTGTGCTTTGTTCTCTGTACGGCTTGTGTATGAACTGAAGAGCTATACTATGTGGAGGGTTTATGTGGGAAGAGAGGACGGCCCCATGGGAGGAGCCAGCTGTTCTTTTCCCTGCCTAGTTAACTCCTAGTGGGACAAGCATAAACCCACACATCATGAAGAGCTGCGTCTGTCAGTGAACGCGGAGAAAAGGATTTTACGGTAAGTTTTAATAAAATCCCTTTTTTACACTGATCCTTTCTGCGTTCAGTAGGCTAGAGCCATTAGAACACAAAAACAATAGGTACACTGGGCTCCAGTTATTGATCTTGCATTCTTTTGCCACCACTGAATGTTTATTGCCTGCACATTAGTGTGGTTAACCATGTATTCTAACAATTGTGCATTTGTTACCCAATGTTTTTTTTCATGATAGTCGGTGTGTTACTCACCTTTGTTTCCCACCTGGTGTCACAACTGCCAGCATGTTGCCCATGTATGGCCATATCTAAAAAGGTATTGCCACACTTTAGTGCTATGGTGCCATCTTTGTACGCATGAACAATATTACTATAATGTAATCCACATAGCCCTATACCTATAAAGCCAAACTTCTCCCCAATCTAAGGAATGTGCAGTCAGAACATTTATCTGGTATTTATACATTCACTGTCCATTTTATTAGGTACACCCACAATCAGCCAAGCACATGGCAGCAACTCAATGCATTTAGGCATCTAGATGTGGTGAAGACAACTTGCTGAAGTTCAAACCGGGCATCAGAATGGGGAAGAAATGGGATTTAGGTGACTTTGAACATGGCATGGTTGTTGGTGCTAGACGGGTGGTCTGAATATTTCAAAAACTGCTGATCTACTGGGATTTTCACACACAACCATCTCTCCAGTTTACAGAGGTTTACAATGATTCGAAAAAGAGAAAATATCCAGTGAGCGGCAGTTGTGTGGCGGAAAATTCTTTGTTGAGGTCAGAGGAGAATGGGCAGACTGGTTGGAGATGATAGAAATGCAAAAGTAACTCAAATAACCACTCGTTACACCCAAGGTATGCAGAATACCATCTCTGAACCCACAACACATTGAACCTTGAAACAGATGAGCTACAGCAGCAGAAGACCACACCAGATGCCACTCCTCTCATCTAAGAACAGGAAACGGAGGTTGCAATTTACACAGGCTCACCAAAATTGGACAACAGAAGATTGGAAAAATGTTGCCAGGTCTGATGAGTCTCGATTTCAGCTGTGACATTCAGATGGTGGGGGTCATACTTTGGTGTAAACAACATGAAAGCATGGATCCATCCTACCTTGTATCAACGGTTTAGGCTGGTGGTGGTGGTGTAATGGTGTGGGGTATATTTTCTTGGCACACTTTGGGCCCCTTAGTACCAATTGAGCTTTGTTTAAATGCCATGGCCTACCTCAGTATTGTTCCTGACCATGCCCATCCCTTTATGATTACAGAGTCCCCACCTTCTGATGGCTCCTTCCAGCAGGATAATACACCATGTCATAAAGCTCCAATCATCTCACCACTGGACAGTGAGGTCACTGCACTCCAATGGCCTCCACAACCACCAGATCTCATCCAATAAAGCACCTTTGGGGTGTGGTGGAATGGGAGATTGGCATCGTGGATGGGCAGCCGACAAATCTGCAGCAACTGCGTGATGCTATCATTACTATGGAGCAAAATCTCTGAGGAACATTTCCAACACCTTGTTGTATCTATGCCACGAAGAATGAAGGGAAAAGGGGGTCCAACCCGGGACTAGCAAGGTGTACATAATAAAGTGGCCGGTGAGTCTACATCTCTTGAGTTCCTGGATCTGCATTCCTGCTGCGCCCATTATAAGGGGGATCCCGCTATACCTGGTAGGATTTTTTTATTTTATTGAGAATGTAAAAAGAGGAATAAGGACACCCCAATGTGGGCAAAAAGATAGAGAAGTTGTGTAGTAGTCAGGTCTTACCACTGGAGGCTCCAAGGAACAGAAGAAGGAAGAGGGTGATTCAGACCATCAGACTTTATCTTTACCCAAATTATCCCTCATGATAGGATGTTGCCCTCTATAAACTCATGTCTAACCATACAGCTGATCTATTGAATGAACAGTTGCTTTATTAGATCATCTTTTAGCACAAAATATTTCACAAACTCTCAACTGTAAAAGGACGGTCCCGAGCGTGAAGTTTCTGATGTCCAACCAGACTTCCTTTCCTGGAGAAACTTTTCCCACACTCTGAACATGAAAAAGAATTTTCAACCCTGTGAATCCTCTGATGTCTAAGAAGTATGCTCTGCTGTGTAAAACATTTCCCGCACTCTGAACAGGAAAAAGGGCGCTCCCCCGTGTGGATTCTCTTGTGTGACTGAAGGCTTGCTTTCTCAGTGAAACATTTCCCACACTCCGTACAGGAAAAAGGACGCTCCCCAGTGTGACATTTTTGGTGTCTAATAAGAACGCCTTTCTGAGTGAAACATTTCCCGCACTCTGAACAGGAAAAAGGGCGCTCACCCGTGTGGACTCTCTGGTGTGTTAGAAGGTTTCCTTTTAGAATGAAAGATTTCCCGCACTCTGAACATGAATAGGGACGCATAGCTGTGTTACTTTCCTCATGTCTAACCAGTACTATATTCCCACACACAAAACTTGACAATGAACTCTCTCCTCTGTGAACTCCATAATTTAATGATTCCTCGGAAATAGATGGATCCGTTGTTCTTTCCACAGTGTGGATATCTGGAGCAACAGAGTGTGATCCATGAAAAGATTCCACAGGATTAGAGGGATCCATTAATCTACCCAAATGGTAAGGTCTGGGATGTAGGTTTCGAGAAATGGGATTCACTCCTGGGGAATATTGTACAATGTTATTATCTTCTTCACAACAGTCTGTAGATAAAATAAGATTTCTTTCTGTGGTATTCCAGACATAGATCCCATCTGTAGGAAAGCAATTAAAAAAAAAAATGTTTTAATTATTCTTCATGTCTTCTATGTTTTCATTCATACAGTGCACAGTATCTCCTCCTCATTTGTTGGGAACATGACGTTATATTGAGGAATGGAGACGGACCTTTCATATGGTGCACAGTATCTCCTCCTCATTTGTTGGGAACATGACGTTATATTGAGGAATGGAGACGGACCTTTCATATGGTGCACAGTATCTCCTCCTCATTTGTTGGGAACATGACGTTATATTGAGGAATGGAGATGGACCTTTCATATGGTGTACAATATCTTCTCCTCATTTGTTGGGACCATGACATTATATTGAGGAATGGAGATGGACCTTCCATATGGTGTACAGTATCTCCTCCTCATTTGTTGGGAACATGACGTTATATTGAGGAATGGAGACGGACCTTTCATATGGTGTACAGTATCTCCTCCTCATTTGTTGGGAACATGACGTTATATTGAGGAATGGAGATGGACCTTTCATATGGTGTACAGTACCTCCTCCTCATTTTTCAGGAACATTGCATGGAACTGTTGTTACAGCAATGATGCTGCTGTTAACAGTTAGGGGTCATACATACAGGTGTACTGCAGCGTACTTTATTAAAAATAGACAATTCCTTTAAATAGCACACTTAGGTCATGACCATATTTGGTCAAAGGCATAACCCAAGATCCCAGCTAGCTTCCTTATAATCTGAAATAAACCAGGCGGGAAGCTGTCATTTAGTGGCAGGAATGATACAGTCAATAAATGAATGACTTCCACTTGCAGCAGCGGGAGGTGGGCAGGTAGGTGAACTGGTCAGTTGTGGTCACTTACTGTTCCTATTTGCTGAACTGCAAACAACCTGGGTTTGAGTAGATTTTATGGTGGACCCGAACCCTACTTTGCTTAAGAGTACTGAAAATGAGGAATAGTCCTCTACTGGAATTTTTTTCAACGACTCAATATTTTTCTCTAAAAAATATGAAATGTGTTTTTAAATACAGGATACAAATTGCTCCTAATCTTTGTAGGGAAAAAAATGGTTGAACATTGATCCGGGAAGTTATGCGACTGTCAACTGGAATTAGGAAGGAACTCTTTCTCTCCTGTGGGAGAAAATTTGCCCAAGCTTTACATGCGTATTTTGCCTTCATCTGGATCAACTGTCTGTTTTGGATTGTTATTTAATTAAAATGTGTCCTTTTTTATCTTTATTTAAATGAAGATACTCTATACTGATAGAAGTAAAATGAAAATGGATTGTTTCTGCTTTTAGTATTTATTACTCACTTGTGTCTATATGTAGAGAAGAGTCCTCCTGTTTACCTTTCATAATCATCTCCCCCTCCTCCATAGACTGCTGATCTCCACTCACCAACATCTCTTCTTCTTCCTCTTTAATCTCAAATTTGATGTCTTTCAGTTCTTCACCCTAAACCCCAAAGATGATAGAATAGATTTATAAAAAGTGTCTTCTTGTAGCTTAGATATCCTTTTGTGTTCTTGTTGCTCAGTCCCACCTACCTGATGATGGTGAGGGATGGTGCGATGTTCCTGTGTGGAATCCTGGGAATACAGAGGGCGGGGACATCTCTCTGGTGGGTTTGTGTCACTGAATGGCTCCATAATGACTTCCTTCAAGGGGTCTTTGTGTACTTCTGAAAATGCCTCCATCTCACCAACCTCATCATCTTCCTCCTTTATCTCTTCTTTAACTTTATGTGAGATGTTGTGATCTTCCTGTGTGGAATCCCGAGAGTACAAAGGACGGGGACATCTCTCTGGTGGGTTCCCATTACTGGATCCATCTGCCTGATGATGGTGAGGGATGGTGTGATTTTCCCATGTGGAATCCTGGGAATACAGAGGAGGGGGACATCTCTCTGGTGGGTTCCCATTACTGGATCCATCTGTAGAAAACACACACACTGACTGAATACATTGTTTCTATGTGTTTATCAGATGATGGGGGGTCTAGGTGCACCCTCCGTACTGCTCTCTCCTTTACAATAAAGTCTCCTCTTACCCGGTGATGTGAGGGGCGGCTGATTCTCCACCATGACGTCCTTGTAGAGATCCTTGTGTCCTTCTAAATACTCCCACTCCTCCATGGAGAAATAGACAGTGACATCCTGACACCTTATAGGAACCTGACACACACAATGATACAGTCACCATCCAGACACATCCCTTGTCTGTTACTGGATAACGTCCCCGAATTCCCAGCACCGCTCACCTCTCCTGTCAGAAGCTCAGTGATCTTGTTGGTGACTTCTAGAATCTTCTTGGCACTGGTTACCTCTGTTGTCAGGCAGTGAGGTGGAGGCACTGTAATGGGTGATTTCCTGTGAAGACGGCTGCTGGGTGCAAATGGATCATCCGATGTTTTATTTGGTACTCTATAATTCTGTTTAAAGACATAAAATAACAATTATCACTACAGAGTTCCCAGAATCCTCCTAATCTCTACCATCAGGTCTGTGTTTTATTAAACAGAGAAGTCCTAAGTCATATGACCCTCCCAGAATCCTCCTCACCTCACTGGTCAGGTCTGTGTTTTATTAATAGAGATAAGAGTGATGTCATGTGACTTCCCAGAATCCTCCTCACCTCTCCGGTCAGCAGGTAGATGATCTCCAGGGTGAGATTTAATATCCTCTCAGTCATATCGATTTGATCTTTGTCCATCTTTATTAATGTGGTCATCAGATCCTTATAAGATGCTCCTTTCTGTAGAGAAATGATAAACTAAGAATTATCTGGACTCTACTGGGATGAACAATGTCTTGTCACAGTAACTTATCATCTGCGATCAAACGCCCGTACATCCTAGGTTTTACCCTGTGTCTTACAGCTGCTTTGGTTCAGCCTCAGTTGCACACAGCCTCAGCCTCCAATGCACCCACAGCTCATCTTTAGACCATTCCACAATTCTCTGTTTCCTATACTGATTTCTCTGAGATTTCTCCAAGTGCACTGCTGATACCTTGGATCCTCACCACTTCTTTGACTGCTCCACCGATCTAGTCCCTTGGTCTACTTCTGGAAGGACCAACCCTCTCTCAATCCTTGAGTACATGCCATCTCCGTATGTATATTGAAACATTATAAAAAAAAGTTTTATTTCGTGATCCACCTCGCTGATTGGAGCCAGTTTTTTTCCTTTGTTGAGAAGAAAGATGGAACCCTAAGACCTTGCATAGACTACAAGGACCTGAACACCATAACTCAATTCAAAAATCGGTTTAGCTGACCCTCATCTCCAAAGAATTGCCTGCTTGGAGCCCAGATCTTGAGAGTGCTGCTCAAAGCTCCAATGCTTTCAATCTGGTGATTCCCGCCTGAATAGATAGAAAACAAGCAGCAGATAGGAGGACACACCAAAGCCACCTAATTCTAACACTTCAAAACGGGCTTCAGTTTTTCCTCCTCCCAGATATTGCTGTAATGCGTTTCACCCACAGGGCTTAGTCCAGTGGTCGCTGAAGCCCTTTGCTTGCATTTACACTCTTGGGACACTATTCCTCCCACTGACACCAATGATGGGACACTATTCCTTCCACTGACACCAATGATACGGCACTATTCCCCCCACTGACACCAATGATGGGGCACTATTCCTCCCACTGATACCATTGATGGGGCACTATTCCTCCCACTGATACCATTGATGGGGCACTATTCCTCTCACTGATACCAATGATGAGGCACTATTCCTCCCACTGATACCAATGATGGGGCACTATTCCTCCCACTGATACCATTGATGGGGCACTATTCCTCCTACTGACACCAATGATGTGGCACTATTCCTCCCACTGGCACCAATGATGGGACACTATTCCCCTCACCGATAACAATGATGGGGCACAATTCCTCCCACTGATACCAATGATGGAGCACTATTCCTTCCACTGATACCAATGATGGGCACTACTCCTCCCACTGATACCAATGATGGGGCACTATTCCTTCCACTGATACCAATGATGGGGCACTATTCCTTCCACTGGTACCAATGATGGGGTACTATTCCTCCCCCTGATACCAATGATGAGACACTATTCCTCCCACTGATACCAACCTTGGGGCACTATTCCTCCCACTGAGACCAATGATGGGACACTACCCTTCCCCTAATACTAAACATGGGGCACTATACCTCATACTGATGCTGGGACATTTTCTACTCTCACTGGCCCCCCCCAAATTCTGAAGGACAGTAACTTGGCCCTTTGTTTAGAAAGTTTAGAGACCCCTGGCTTAGTTTATGTCTAAGGTGAAATGCATTAAGAGGGGCATGGTCTGAGAGGAGGGAAAAGCTGAAGTCTGTTTTAAAGTCTTACAATCGGGCATCTTCCATGTGCACTTCTAACTTATGCTTGTAGCCAATAAGAAAACCTACCTGCATTTCTTTCAAACATTCTTCCTCCTCTAATGCTTGGTAACTTTCATCTTGTAATATCTTTGGGTCCATCCCAACCAAATAGACAACAAGCAGAACATTGAAATGCACACGAAGCTGCCCAATTCTAAGACTTCAAAACAGGCTTCATTTTTACCCTCTTCCTAGACCGCACCCTTCTAACACGTCTCACCCACTCCTGGGCTTAATCTACGTCTAAGATGAAATACGTTTGAGGGGCATGGTCCGGGAGGAGGAAAAATGTTGAAGCCTGTTTTGACGTCTTAGAATCAGGCAGCTTCAGCATACACTCCTATCTTCTGCTTGTTGTCAATGAGCAAACCTACCTACATTTCTTTCAAACATTATTGCTCCTCTTTAATGCCTAGACAGTAACTTTCATCTTGTAATATCCTTCTGTAATATCTTTGGGCCCATCCTGACCAAATAAATAGACAACAAGCAGAAGATTGGAATGCACACGAAGCTGCCAAATCCTAAGACCTCTTCCCAGACCACACCCATCTAACAGGTTTCACCCTCTCCTGGGCTTAATCTACATCTAAGGTGAAACATGTTATAGGGGCATGGTCAGGGAGGAGGAAAAGTTGAATACTGTTTTAACGTCGTAGAATCAGGCAGCTTCGGTGATGCGCCCCTATCTTCTGCTTGTTGTCAATGAGAAAACCTACCTGCATTTGTTTCAAATACTCTTCCACCTGTTTAATGCTTGGATGATAACTTAGACTTTGTCTAAGGCGAGGAGTAGGTGAAACCTGTTAGAGGGGCATGGTCCGGTAGGAGGAATAGCTAAAGCCTGTTTCAAAGTCTTAGAATCGGGCCGCTTTAATGTGCACTCCAATCTTCTGCTTGCTGTCAATGAGAAAACCTACCTGCATTTCTTTCAACATTCTTCCTCGTCTGTATGCCTGGATGGTAACTTTACCTTATCTTGCAATATCTTTCTGTAATATCTCCATCCCAACCAAGTAGATAGACAACAAGCAGAAGATAAGAATGCACAAAGAAGCTGTCTGATTCTAAGCTTCAAAACAGGCTTCTGTTTTCTGCTCCCAGACCACACCTATTTAACGCGTTTCACCCACTACCAGGCTTAAAGCGGTTGTATCCCCTAGAAAAAAGAAAAACACCTGCAAGGCAAAATGAGCTAGTATGCACTGCCCGGTCCCCAAGAAGGGAGCTGCCATCTTCCCTCCGTGGATCCTCCGGGTACGTGGCTCCAGTGCTGTGAGTGGCTGGAGCCGCGAGACGTCACTCTCGCACATGCACGCGGGAGCTTGTCTTTACGGTGGACTTTTTGCGGCAGGGTCCAGCGCTAGGCGCCGGGCCTAGTCGGGACATCACTGCTCCTGTTTCCGTCAGCGCTTGCAGTGAGAATATCTCTTAAACAGGTTTAGGAGATATTCATTTTACCTACAGGTAAGTCTTATTATAGGCTTACCTGTAGGTAAAAATCATATTTTGATGATACAACCGCTTTAAGGGATAAGTTCACCTTTCATAACATGTTACACCCATATTCGTGGTGTAACATATAATATGTTATGAATGCACCAGCCCCCACACTTCCCGCTCCCCCGCTGTGACAGCTAGTGGGGTGGGGGGATCTTTTCCTCCCTGCTCGCTGTCAAAATGAAAAAAAAAAATATCACCCTTTGTGGCTGTCGGCTTGTAGTTTTCCATGAACTATCATGCCACTGTGGTAGTTAATTCATTCTTCCTGTCAGCATGTATTTGCCTTCCTTGTACGATATAAGCCGATACATTGACAGGTCTGCAGGAGACCTGCATGGCATTAGAGATCTGCTGATCGCTGGTGCAATGTTTTACAGGCTCCTGCAACAAAAAAATTATAAATGCACATTTTTTTTCCTGCAAAAAAATATGCATTTATTATTTTTGTGAAAAGGTGAACTTATCCTTTAATCTACATCTAAGGTGGAATGCGTTAAAGGGGCATGGTCCGGGAGGAGGAAAAGCTGAGAAAACCTACATGCATTTCATTCAAATATTCTTCCTTCTCTTTAAAGCTTGGATGGTGACTTTCATCTTGTAATATCTTTTCCAGAGTTCCATTGGCTTCAACTTCAGAAGATCTTGAAGGTATCGAAACTGAACCTCCAGAAAAATGAACTGGAGAAACAGGCTTCAGCTTTTTCTCCCCCTGACCACACCCCTCTAACACGCTTCACCTATTATTGGGCTTAATCTACGTCTATGGTGAAACGTGATATAGGGGCACGGTGTGGGATGAGCCAAAGCTGAAGGCGGTTTTCTAGTCGTAGAATCGGGCAGCTTCAGTGTGCACTCCTATCTTCTGCTTGTAGCCAAAAGGAAAACCTACCTGCATTTCTTTCAAATATTTTTCCTTCTCTTTAACACTTGGATGGTGACTTTCATCTTCTAATAACTTTTACAGAGTTCCATTGGCTTCAACTTCAGAAGACCTTGAAGGTATCCAAACTGAACCTCCAAAATAATGAACTGGAGAAACAGGCTTCAGCTTTTCCTCCCCCTGACCACACCCAACTAACGCGCTTCACCCACTCTTGGGCTCTATCTACGTCTATGGTGAAACGCGATATAGGGGCATGGTCCGGGATGAGGCAAAGCTGAAGGGGGTTTTGAAGTCGTAGAACCGGGCAGCTTCAATGTGCGCTCCTATCTTCTGCTTGTAGCCAATAAGAAAACCTACATGCATTTCATTCAAATATTCTTCCTTCTCTTTAACGCTTGGATGGTGACTTTCATCTTGTAATATCTTTTCCAGAGTTCCATTGGCTTCAAATTCAGAAGACTTTGAAGGTATCGAAACTGAACCTCCAGAAAAATGAACTGGAGAAACAAGCTTTAGCTTTTCCTCCCCCTGACCACACCCCTCTAACACGCTTCACCCATTATTGGGCTTAATCTACGTCTATGGTGAAACGTGATATAGGGGCACGGTCTGGGATGAGCCAAAGCTGAAGGCTGTTTTGAAGTCGTAGAATCGGGCAGCGTCAGTGTTCGCTCCTATATCTGCTTGTAGCCAAAAGGAAAACCTACCTGCATTTCTTTCAAATATTCTACCTTCTCTTTAACGCTTGGATGGTGACTTTCATCTTCTAATAACCTCTACAGAGTTCCATTGGCTTCAACTTCAGAAGACCTTGAAGGTATTGAAACTGAACCTCCAGAATAATGAACTGGAGAAACAGGCTTCAGCTTTTCCTCCCCCTGACCACACTCCTCTAACACGCTTCACCCATTCTTGGGCTTAATCTACGTCTATGGTGAAACGCGATATAGGGGCATGTCTCGGGATGAGGCAAAGCTGAAGGGGGTTTTGAAGTCGTAGAATCGGGCAGCTTCAGTGTGCGCTCCTATCTTCTGCTTGTAGCCAATAAGAAAACTTTGGCGGAAGTCGAAACCGAGTAGGGTCTGGCACGGGGATATAGTGCAAAGTGGTATCTGCATCTAATTCGGGTTATTACCCACTTCGCACAATCTCCCCACACCAGTCCCCCTCCTTTTCGACTTCGAACAAAGAGGTCAAGTAAAAAGACCTCCAAGTCAAAGCTATGGAAGTTTCAGAAGACTTAAACTTCGGTTACCTTGAGACCTTTTCTATAATGTTCTACTTTCAGTGGTAGGTTCGCAATTTCTCTTCCTTCTTATAAACTTACTTTACGTACATCCAAAAGAATAACCGATGTTCGTCTTCTATCCTCGCGTGTGACTTC
>BLSH010408486.1:267475-289738 GCA_018402905.1 Glandirana rugosa | reverse complement strand
GAAGTTTTGGCGGAAGTCGAAACCGAGTAGGGTCTGGCACGGGGATATAGTGCAAAGTGGTATCTGCATCTAATTCGGGTTATTACCCACTTCGCACAATCTCCCCACACCAGTCCCCCTCCTTTTCGACTTCGAACAAAGAGGTCAAGTAAAAAGACCTCCAAGTCAAAGCTATGGAAGTTTCAGAAGACTTAAACTTCGGTTACCTTGAGACCTTTTCTATAACACACCCCTCTAACACGCTTCACCCATTATTGGGCTTAATCTACGTCTATGGTGAAACGTGATATAGGGGCACGGTCTGGGATGAGCCAAAGCTGAAGGCGGTTTTGAAGTCGTAGAATCGGGCAGCTTCAGTGTGCGCTCCTATCTTCTGCTTGTAGCCAATAAGAAAACCTACCTGCATTTCTTTCAAATATTCTTCCTTCTCTTTAACGCTTGGAAGGTGACTTTCATCTTCTAATAACTTTTACAGAGTTCCATTGGCTTCAACTTCAGAAGACCTTGAAGGTATCGAAACTGAACCTCCAGAAAAATGAACTGGAGAAACAAGCTTCAGCTTTTCCTCCCCCTTACCACACTCCTCTAACACGCTTCACCCATTCTTGGGCTTAATCTACGTCTATGGTGAAACGCGATATAGGGGCATGTCTCGGGATGAGGCAAAGCTGAAGGGGGTTTTGAAGTCGTAGAATCGGGCAGCTTCAGTGTGCGCTCCTATCTTCTGCTTGTAGCCAATAAGAAAACCTACCTGCATTTCTTTCAAATATTCTTCCTTCTCTTTAACGCTTGGATGGTGACTTTCATCTTCTAATAACTGTTACAGAGTTCCATTGGCTTCAACTTCAGAAGACCTTGAAGGTATCGAAACTGAACCTCCAGAATAATGAACTGGAGAAACAGGCTTCAGCTTTTCCTCCCCCTGACCACACCCCTCTAACACGCTTCACCCATTCTTGGGCTTAATCTACGTCTATGGTGAAACGCGATATAGGGGCACGGTCTGGGATGAGCCAAAGCTGAAGGGGGTTTTGAAGTCGTAGAATCGGGCAGCTTCAGTGTGCGCTCCTATCTTCTGCTTGTAGCCAATAAGAAAACCTACATGCATTTCATTCAAATATTCTTCCTTCTCTTTAACGCTTGGATGGTGACTTTCATCTTGTAATATCTTTTCCAGAGTTCCATTGGCTTCAAATTCAGAAGACTTTGAAGGTATCGAAACTGAACCTCCAGAAAAATGAACTGGAGAAACAAGCTTCAGCTTTTCCTCCCCCTGACCACACCCCTCTAACACGCTTCACCCATTATTGGGCTTAATCTACGTCTATGGTGAAACGTGATATAGGGGCACGGTCTGGGATGAGCCAAAGCTGAAGGGGGTTTTGAAGTCGTAGAATCGGGCAGCTTCAGTGTGCGCTCCTATCTTCTGCTTGTAGCCAATAAGAAAACCTACCTGCATTTCTTTCAAATATTCTTCCTCCTCTTTAACACTTGAATGGTAACTTTCATCTTGTAATATCTTTTTCAGAGTTCCATTGACTTCATCTTCAGAAGACCTTGAAGGTATCGAAACTGAACCTCCAGCATAATGAACTGTTGCTGTTCGAGTTTTCCCTTCCTCCGTGATAATGTGCTCAGTTAACATAGGTGTACTAGGTTGTTCTGGAACACCAACTTCGCAAATGGAAAACTGTAATAATAATGGCTCGGCGTTGCTAGATAATTTCTCATCTTTCTTAACAGTTGTGGATTTAGTCCATAACATTAATGGAGGAAGACTAACCAAGTCACATTGAACGGCAATTGAACTGTTATTTTTTCTAATAGACACTTGTACATTTTTATCTTTGTTGGCATACGGTCTATAAATCTGGATCGGTTTAAGTTTCTGTCCCGGAAAATTTATTGTGTTTGTACCTCTTGACATTGTGAGTTTTGTAGAAGAGAATTTTTTCTTCTTTTTTGCCGGCATTTTAAGTAAACTTTCCATCAATACATCTGAAGTAGAAAGTTCAATTTCCTCCGCCAGCATCTGTTGCGATTCCAGATCGGTAGGCGACATTTCATCAAAAATCATCTCTGAAGATGAGTATGGTTCTGGCTCTGGTGAATCAGGAGACATCGGAGCGTAAAAATGACTTGAGGATTCAGAAATTTGAGAATACAATGAAAACTCCTCGCTCTTTATTTCCCCTTCCGATGTTTCCCTTATCAAATTCTGTCGCTTGTAATAAGAATGGTCGCTAAGTTCCTCAATTGATGGTTCTAAGGCTGGCGGCATCTGAAGTGTAGGTACAGCATCGCATCTTAAACAGCGCCCTTTTCCGGTTCCTCGCGCTTCATAGTCATCAGCTGTGAAATGATCCGAACAAACCCTATATTTTCCACTGACGCATTTTGCTATGCTTGGTACCAGATACTCTATCTCATAATCTTGAAAATTCATATTCTGTAGCCAAAGCCTTATTAGTTTCTCGTTCCGAGGGAAAATATGAAGGAGTATGGTTTTCAGTTTCGTTTTTCGCCATGAAAATGTACATCCCGGAACAAAACAGCCCGGCATCCTGGAAAAAACAAAAAAATATATTTTTTTTTTCCAAATTAAAAAACCTTTGTTTACTTTGTTTGACCTTATCATTTACATGTACAGCGGCACGGTAGCTCTGCAGCACCAGACCACGTACTAGGTACGAGTTCTGGGGAAGGGGTGCGCACGCGCCATTGACAACCTGGCTGAGCTGTGATTATACACAGCAGATGTCGATCAGTGGGTGTCGGTCAATGGGTGACTGCTGGCCCCCCCTGATCATCGGCAAGACACACAGGACAGAGCTCAGCATATGTAAACCAGGTCTTGTCAGTGGGGAAGTAATGGATTTTCTTTCCCCGCAAAGCAGGGAATAAAATCCATCACTTCCCTTAGTAAAGGCACCTCACATAATGCACCAAAACACTGGCTAGGCACATATTTAGCCCTTTGATCGCCTCTGATGTTTAAACCCTTCCCAGCCAGTGTCATTAGTGCAGTGACAGTGCATATTTTTAGCAATGATCACTGTATTGGTGTCACTGGTTTACACAAAGTGTCAAAAGCATCAGTTAGTGTCTGATTGTCCGCCGCAATATTGCAATACTGCTATAAGTCGCTGATCGCCACCATTACTAGTAAAAAATAAATAAATAAAAATTCCATAAATATATACCAGTCTGTAACTTTTACGCAAACCAGTCAAGATATGTGTATTGGGATTTCTTTTTTTACCAAAAATATTTAGCAGAATACATTATAAATTGATGAAGAAATTTGGTTGTCAGTTAAAGTAACGCAGTGCCGTATAGCAAAAAATAGCCTGGTCATGAAAGGGGGGGGGGGGGTGGTTAATCTTGGTTCTATTGGTTCTTTTATATTGGTGGGTGTGTACAGTATGGTTATTTGTTAGTGCAATTAAGACAAACATTCTCCCCTATAGTGATTCTCCTTCCTTTGTCTCTTTCATGTTGAATTTTAACCACTTGCCTACCGGCATGGGTGTGTGCAGCCCATTGCATTAGGGTGTGCACCCCAAAGCTCAAACACACATGTCTTTCTCTGCACCCTCAGCTGCAGTAGACAGTGAATGAATGGGAATTGCCCTGTGCTGAGTGGCTTTCTGTTCATTCACAAACTCAAGCATAGTACACACAGTTTACTATGCTTCAGTTGTGACTGAACATAGTGAGTGTGCTCACTGTTTTCATTTAGAAAAGGAAGGGGCCGGTACCTTCCCCCGCTCTCCATCCTAAAACATCCCCCGCAGCAGCCGGGGAGAGGAAATCCAGCAGCACTGTGGTTGGGGGGTGGGGGGGCTCAACTTAGGGGGAAAGTCCGGGCAGTAGGGGGTATTGGCACTACACAGGGTGATTAGGGTGTGCCCAGACCCACCTGGCACATCCCTTGTGCACGCCTATGCCTACCGGGCACTTTCATCCTCTTCCTGCCTAGGCCAATTTTCAGCTTTCAGTGCTGCCACACTTTGAATGACAATTGCACAGTCATGCAACACTGTACACAAACAACATTATTATAATTTTCTTTCCACAAATAGAGCTTTCTTTTGGTGGTATTTGATCACCACTGGGTTTTTTATTTTTTGCTAAATAAATGAAAAAATACCAAAAAATATTGAAAAAAAAAAAAAGAATAAAGGTTTTTCATAGTTTGTTATAAAATTTTGCAACAGGTAATTTTTCTCCTTCACTGATGTGCGCTGATGAGACGGTACTGGTGAGGCTGCAAGGATAGGCAGCACTGGTGGGCGACACTGATAGGTGACATCGATGAGGAGGCACTGATGGGCACTGATTAGCAGCACTGATTGACAGCACTGGTGGGCACTGTTGGGACTGAACTGATAATCAGGACACTGATAACCAGTGCCCTGATTATCAGTGTAAATGTCCCTTATACACAAGCTGGTTATCGGCTCTCTTCTCCCCTCCTCATGCTGGCAGCATGAGGAAAGGTATGTCAATAACCAGCTTGTGTTTACATCGTGATCAGCTGTCATTGGACACAGCTAATCATGCGGTAAAGGACCACTGCGATTGGCCCTTTACAACAAACTGTGTCCTAAGGATGCAGCGATCATAAAGCGGGTGCGCAGACAGCGCGATCACAGAAGGATCTCCATGGACGCCCTCCTGGCAATGCAGCCATCTTTCAGATATAGCACGGGCAGGAACTAGTAAATTTAGCTATTCCAGTCCTTGCCAATCCCAACATTTCTCTTACACGTAAAAATCAGCATTTTGTTTTGCTAGAAAATTACTTAGAACCCCCGGGTCCTCTGATCCCTGAATGAGACCTCTGTCTTCGGTCTTCTGGCTGGGGCACCACTGACTAGGGTTGCCACATCATCCCTTTAATCCAGGACACATATGAATTACATGGGTCCTGTGGCTGATTAAGGTGGTAATTAAACTCACTTGGTGCCTTATCTGCATTAAATTAGACTTAGAACCTGTGTGATTCATATGTGTCCTGGATTAAAGGGATGATGTGGCAACCCTACCACGGACCCCGGGTGAGACCTTCCGTCTCCCACACTGGAAGTCTCCAAACTAGATACTATCTACTACAAACTGGGAGCTCTGAGTGTATAACCACCCCACACACCTGTGCACTTAGCCAGGTTGCAGGCATCTAGTGAAAGGATTGAATGTCCCGATCCAAATCTACAGAATCTGGAGAAAGCCAAATACACAGGTAACTCTGCCCAGAAACACCAGTCTGGAACATTGCATTTACCCGAATGCGAATCCTGTGTCACATTTCCCTATATTCTCACAGTGACAAGGCCTGCCTCTATCACACCATGTTAAAAAAAAAAAAATATATATATATATATATATATATTAAAAAAAATTGAAAATACTTAAAAATCAATTCAAACAAATTTTATTTATAAAGTACTATCTTACCTTGTTGTGGCAGGAGAATTCAAAGGCTAAAAAATCTTTTCCTCCTAATCCAGCCGATAACTGTGCTGTGAAAATAGTTACATAAAACGCCAGCTTAATACATTTTAGTTGTATTAGATCCAAACAATGAACTAAAAAAAAAAATAGTATTTTTGTAATATATGACTTTGTTGATTTACAAATCGGTGCATTGACTAATAGCTGTGTCATTGATATTTAGAAGGCTACTGTATTTCAGGTTAGCGGGCAAAGGTTGGAGGAAGTACAGTATTAGGAGTAGTTGTCACAAAGTATAATGGTGGTGGAACCCTCCTGCAGGTGGGGATTGAGGAGAGAATAAGGATGAGAGTGAACTGCACTAAACAAAAGTGGGGAGGTCAGGAAAGGACAGGGTGAGATTTTGTCATAGAGGTAAGTCAACAACAGAATAGGATACCAGCCGGGATCAGTTCAAAGTCAGGCTGCAAGGTGCAGGAACGTAAGGCAGAGACAGATTTAGGATACCAGCCAGCATCAGTTCACAGCCCGGCTGCGAGGTGCAGGAACGTACGGCAGAGGCAGATTCAGCATACCAGCAGGGATCAGTTCACAGTCAGGCTGTGAGGTCCAGGAACGTAAGGCAGAGGCAGATTCAGGATGCTGGCCAGCATCAGTACACAGCCAGGCTGCGAGGTGCAGGAACGTACGGCAGAGGCAGATTCAGCATACCAGCCAGGATCAGTTCACATTCGTGCTGCGAGCTGCAGGAACATCAGGTAGAGGCAGATTCAGGATACCAGCTGGGATCAGTTTACATTCGGGCTGCGAGGTGCAGGAACATCAGGCAGAGGCAGATTCAGGATACCAGCTGGGATCAGTTCATAGTCGGGCTGCGAGTTGCAGGAGCGTAAGGCAGAGGCAGATTCAGCATACCAGAAAGGACCAATTCACATTCGTGCTGCGAGGTGCAAGAACACCAGGTAGAGGCAGATTCAGCATACCAGCTGGGATCAGTTCACATTCGGGATGCGAGGTGCAGGAACATTAGGTAGAGGCAGATTCAGGATACCAGCCGGGATCAGTTCACATTTGGGATGCGAGATGCAGGAACATCAGGCAGAGGCAGATTCAGCATACCAGCCGGAGTCAGTTTACATTCGGGCTGTGAGGTGCAGGAACATCAGGCAGAGGCAGATTCAGGATACCAGCCGGGATCAGTTAACATTCGGGCTGCGAGGTGCAGGAACACCAGGTAGAGGCAGATTCAGGATACCAGCCGGGATCAGTTCCCCTTCCATCTGCGAGTTGCAGGAACATCAGGTAGAGGCAGATTCAGGATACCAGCCGGGATCAGTTCACATTCGGGCTGCGAATTGCACGAACATTAGGCAGAGGCAGATTCAGGATATCAACCAGGATCAGTTCACAGCCAGGCTGTGAGGTGCAGGAACATCAGGCAGAGGCAGATTGAGCATTCCAGCCGGGATCAGTTCACATTCATGCTGCAAGGTGCAGGAACATCAGGTAGAGGCAGATTCAGGATACCAGCCGGGATCAGTTCACATTTGGGCTGCGAGTTGCAGGAACATCAGGTAGAGGCAGATTCAGGATACCAGCTGGGATCAGTTTACATTCGGGCTGCGGGGTAGGAGTGAACATCAGGCAGAGGCAGATTCAGGATACCAACCAGGATCAGTTCACAGCCAGGCTGTGAGGTGCAGGAACATCAGGCAGAGGCAGATTCAGCATTCCAGCAGGGATCAGTTCACAGCCAGGCTGCAAGGTGCAAGAACATCAGGCAGAGGCAGATTCAGCATTCCAGCCGGGATCAGTTCCCATTCATGCTGCGAGGTGCAGGAACATCAGGCAGAGGCAGATTCAGCATACCAGCCGGGATCAGTTCACATGGGCTGCAAAGTGCAGGAGCATCAGGCACCTCAGCAAGCCCTGTGCTGGCGCACTCCTGAGCCCATGTCAGACACACACATAGCATAGCTTGCTCCCTTCTCACAGGATTTGACTGACAGTTGTAGAAGCCTATGGCTCCCTCTGCTCTCAGAGTCTCTTGTGAAATTAGGAAGAGAGAGCAGCGCTGCTGCAGATGGCACAGCACCAGATTGGTGGAGGAGTTAGGCAACCTAAGGAGGGGGGTGGGCACAACAAGTAGTGGGACATTTTTTACCTGTATCCTTTTCCGTTGCGACGTTTCAAAGGTAGCCTGATGTAAATGGTCACCTGTCCACCCAAAGAGCTGTTTTGTGGACCCAAACATGATACATATGAGGTAGTTTGAGGTAAATGGTCATCTGGCTGCCCATAGAGCTGTCACAGGTCCAACTGGGCATAGACTGAACAGGCACAGATGTCAAAAAGCTGACACCGATCCCATTCAGCTCCGATTTAGCCGTGGATCTACTTGCAAATCCCCTGCTGAGCGGTGCAGACTGTGCTATCTCTGCTTTAATATGCTCTGTTTCTAATGATAATATTAGTAGTTAGTGGCTGCACATGCGTGATGATTTGAGTTTATATTGTTTGCAAATACCTAGTTATATGATGCTGAACCTTTTTTTACTATAGTAAGTATAAAATAATATCTTATTACCTCCTCTGCTGTCAGTTTCAGCAATGTCTCCTCTCTACTTCCTCAAAACTCATTTCTTCATCTAACACTTCCTGTTTATTCCTCTATCACTTCCTGTATGTGCTGTAGCATTTTCTGGCTGGAGAGATCACCACCTTGTGGAGAATGTAAAAACTGCCACTTACATTATTTGTTAAAATTTTACCCATTGTCTAGTTCTTCAGGTATGTAGCACACTTTATTATACACCTGGATTTAACATCATTTACACATAAAAAACACAAAAATATAACGCAAAACAACAACTTCTTAGTGTAAAAATGCTTACATATCTGTAATTACAGAATGGAAAACATAATTAAAATTGAAATACATTATAATATGTATATACAAGGTATCTATCCATCTATTATTCATCCAATTACCTATCAACCACATCTATCTATCATCCACATCTATATATCATCCACCTACCCATCAACCACATCTATATATCATCCACCTACCCATCAACCACATCTATCTATCATCCACCTACCCATCAACCACATCTATATATCATCCACCTACCCATCAACCACATCTATATATCATCCACTTACCCATCAACCACATCTATCTATCATCCACTTACCCATCAACCACATCTATCTATCATCCACCTACCCATCAACTCTATCTATCTATCTATCTATCTATCTATCTATCTATCTATCTATCTATCTATCTATCTATCTATCTATCTATCTATCATCCACCTACCCATCAACCACATCTATCTATCATCCACCTATCTATCTATCTATCTATCTATCTATCTATCTATCTATCTATCTATCTATCTATCTATCTATCTATCTATCTACACTATAGTGTACGCACATGAACTTTAATGGCATCCCAGTCTTAGTCCGTAGGGTTCAATATTGAGGAGGCCCACCCTTTGCTGCTATAACAGCTTCAGCTCTTCTGGGAAGGCTGTCCACAAGTTCAGGCACTGATGTTGGATGAGAAGGCCTGGCTCGCAGTCTCCGCTCAAATCATCCCAAAGGTGTTCTATCGGGTTGAGGTCAGGCCAGTCAAGTTCCTCCACCCCAAACTTGTTCATCCATGTCTTTATGGACCTTACTTTGTGCACTGGTCCAAATCATTTGGTGGAGGGGGGATTATGGTGTGGGTTTGTGTTTCAGGGGTTGGGCTTGGCCCCTTAGTTCCAGTGAAGGGAACTCTTAAGGCCTCAGCATACCAAGACCCTTTTGGACAATTTCATGCTCCCAACTTTATGGGAACAGTTTGGGGATGGCCTCTTCCTGTTCCAACATGACTGCGCACCAGTGCACAAAGCAAGGTCCATAAAGACATGGATGAGCGACTTTGGGGTGGAGGAACTTGACTGGCCTGCACAGAGTCCTGACCTCAACCCGATAGAACACCTTTGGGATGAATTAGAGCGGAGACTGTGAGCCAGGACTTCTCTCCAACATCAGTGCCTGACCTCACAAATGTGCTTCTGGAAGAATGGTCAAACATTCCCATAGACACTCCTAAACCTTGTGGACAGCCTTCCCAGAAGAGCTGAAGCTGTTATAGCTGCAAAGGGTGGGCCAACTCAATATTGAACCCTACGGACTAAGACTGGGATGCCATTAATGTAAAATTAAAGTTCATGTGCGTGTAAAGGCAGGCGTCCCAATCTATATATCTATCGGGTCTGAATAGAAAGAGTTCCATTTTCATACAGAGAGGAATCAGCCCAGTAAATCCAAAAAATATCCTGGACTCTGTGTCCCGACATTGGTGCCTGTGTACCCAGCTGCAAGTGTCCTCTCAGCCAATCCCAGGAGAGGAGCTGGAAGGCGGGAACTCCTGAGGTACAACTGTATGTGGTGGCTGTGAGGTAAACTGAAAGACAACTACTCCAAGCCAATCCCAAATGAGGAGCTGGGGGCAGGAACTCCTGAGGTAACAGCTGTGCACATTGGCTGTGAAGTGAATTTAGAGACAACTACCCCCAGCCAATCCCAAGAGAGGAGCTGGAAGGCGGGAACTCCTGAGGTAACAACTGTATGTGGTGGCTGTGAGGTAAAACTAAGAGACAACTACTCCTAGCCAATCCCAGGAGAGGATCTGGGTAGGAAGGGACTTCTGGGGTAACAGCTGTATGTGGTGGGTGTGAGGTGAGCTGAAAGACAACGACTACCAGCCAATCCCAGGAGAGGAGCTGGAAGGCGGGAACTCCTGAGGTAACAACTGTATGTGGTGGCTGTGAGGTAAACTAAGAGACAACTACTCTTAGCCAATCCCAGGAGAGGATCTGGGTAGGCAAGGACTTCTGGGGTAACAGCTGTATGTGGTGGGTGTGAGGTGAGCTGAAAGACAATGACTACCAGCCAATCCCAGGAGAGGAGCTGGAAGGCGGGAACTCCTGAGGTACAACTGTATGTGGTGGCTGTGAGGTAAACTGAATCCAAGCCAATCCCAAATGAGGAGCTGGGGGCAGGAACTCCTGAGGTAACAGCTGTGCACATTGGCTGTGAAGTGAATTTAGAGACAACTACCCCCAGCCAATCCCAAGAGAGGAGCTGGAAGGCGGGAACTCCTGAGGTAACAACTGTATGTGATGGCTGTGAGGTAAACTAAGAGACAACTACTCTTAGCCAATCCCAGGAGAGGATCTGGGTAGGCAAGGACTTCTGGGGTAACAGCTGTATGTGGTGGGTGTGAGGTGAGCTGAAAGACAATGACTACCAGCCAATCCCAGCAGAGCAGCTGGAAGGCGGGAACTCCTGAGGTAACAGCTCTGTGAGGTGAGGTAAGTGACATCTTCTCCTCAAACCTGTTCCTGTGGAAACCTATTGGAGCCTCAATATCTTAAGCCTCCCCATCAGTAAATAGAAAAAGATACTAAAAACAACTCCTTCCTGAATCTTCTTCAATTCAACATCGTCCCGCCATGAAAGAACTTTGAAGGATTTGAAGATGGCTTGTGTGAGGTAAGATGGCTGCAGATAAGGAAGAGTGAAAGGCCTGGTTGTTCCAATCCCATTCCCAGCATGTTTTTTTTTTTTTAAATATATCAATAAATATAGATAGAGACAGAGGAGATGTGGGACATTCTGCAAAGTTTAGTAGGAAGCTTCGCCATCTCTATGACTTTGAATGCAAGCAGGCCTTTGAGGTTGAGGAAAAGATATCTCCACTAGCAACAGGTGGGCATGTGCCCCCCGCTAGACATAGGATCCCAAGGAACGCAACGTCCAGAGATGTGAGAATGCCTCAAAATATTGCATGAGAAGCCCTGATGAGACATGGAGGCGAGTGCAGTGTGTGCAGCTAGAGGGGGTACGCCTTCTCCAAGTGTCCCTTGACCCTGGATACAGAGCAAGGTAATCTGGCCAGGCAGAGGTCTCTGGTTACCCACCAAGTTTCTGTGAAAAAAATGTTTGCCGTCACCCTTGGCGACAGTGGAAAGGTGCCTCTCTAGCCCGCAGCGGACTGCCAAAGCTTATGTTGCACCATTTGCGGTTTTGCTGCATGGGTGAAATAGCAGGTCCAAATGGAGCAGAGGAGCTGACAGACTTATCTCAGCCCCAGGGTTCTCAAATAGGAGAAAAGCAAGGTGCGCAGAGTGCAGCAAAAGATGGTATGTTTAATTAAAATCAGCCAAATGGCTACTAACACTTTTATAAAGATCAATAGGCATATAACAGTATAATACTGTGGTCACTCATCAAGTCCCCGGTGAAGGGTGGTGTGTAGATGTTGACACGAGAGAAGAGGAGAGGAACAACCGGCCGGGCATCCATCTCGTCGTCTTAGAACCAGCATGGAACACACGCAGAGTCGCATCAGAAGTGACGTCAGAACATGGAGATAACGTTTCAAAGCATCCGCTTCTTCATCAGATCTAAATGGCTATTGATCCCAGGGTTCTCAAATGAAGAAGGTGACACCTACTGCCACGGTTGGTAAGACTTTCTTCAAAGATAGAAGTATATATTATGTGACAGATGGCCTTTGATGGTGAAGGGCATAGGTTGGGGGTGGAGAGTATGTGTCATGCAGACTTTTGTGGTTTATCAGGTAGACTGGTTGGCTCGTTGTAACATGCGGCAAAAATGATATCCCTGCCGTGTTCAGTGGGAAACGCAACTCGTTTAAGTGAGCAGGGTTGCATTGTAGCCGGGTGCGTTGAGGCAGAATGGTGCAGCCTTCTGAGGGTTAAAGAAGGCGGGCAGGAGGGGACTTATCACTTTCTTGTCAACTGCCCTGTGAAAAGCAATCCACCTTGGATTGCTTCTCAGAGGGGCGGCAAGGGCTGCCACATGTGGAAATGGACCCTCATTCAGTCCTTGTTAGGAACAGGCGGTGACTGTGGGCTGACCAAGCAGTCCCGTGAATAGCCAGATGGCTAGAGGTTTTGCATTCTATTAACCCCTGTGAAGGTGGACTTTGATGCTTTTTTTTCTGTGAATAAAGTGCACAAGTAACTGTTAAATGCTTCAAAGAACAATAAGGAGGCCCCTAAAAGTCACACATCTAGATGTCCTGGAGCAGTAAGTAGAGAGGCAACCTCAGCCTGGACTCCAACCAGGCCACACCTCCAATGCATTTCACCCCGCCCCCCGGAGCTTAATCATGGGGACTAACTGTTGAATGCATTGGATATACTGGATAATCTGCATATTTAACCACTTCAGCCCCGGAAGGATTTGCCCCCTTCCTGACCAGAGCCCTTTTTGCGATTCGGCGCTGCGTCGCTTTAACTGACAATTGCGCGGTCGTGCGACGTTGTACCCAAACGAAATTTGCGTCCTTTTTTTCCCACAAATAGAGCTTTCTTTTGGTGGCATTTGATCCCCTCTGCCTCATTTCTGATCGCCGCTATAAACAAAAGAAGAGCGACCATTTTGCAAAAAAAACCCAAATTTCTTACTTTTTGCTAAAATACAAATCCAAAAAAAAAATATAAAAAAACATTTTTTTTCACCAGTTTTGGCCGAATTATATTCTTCCTCATATTTGTGATAAAAAAAAAATCACAATTGGCGTTTATTGATTGGTTTGCGCAAAAGTGGCCACATTTACGGATGGTGAGAATTCATTTCTGGGGTTTTTATTTATTTATTTATTTTACTAGTAATGGCGGCGATCTGCGATTTTTAGCGGTACTGCGATATTGGGGCAGACATGTCGGAACATTTTGACACTTTTTTGGGTCCATTGCCATTTATACAGCGATCAGTGCTATAAAAATGCACTGATTACTGTGTAAATGCCATTGGCAGTGAAGGGGTTAACTATGTTCCCTGGGCGTGTTCTAACTGTCTTACTGTTTGAATGGCAGGGGGAGGGGAGTGATCACAGCTTCCATGTAGAGGAAAGCTGTGATCACTCCCTTCCCCCTCTAACAGAACGGAGGTCCGTGTTTACATACACGGACCTCCGTTCTTTCACTCCGGGGGGGGCATCGCGGGTAGCCGGCGGCAATCGAGTCCGCCGCACCCGCTCCCTGGCCCCCCCGGACACAGTGAGCATGCGAGCGCGCTCACAATGCGCGATCTGGCAGCCGCCGTCGTATGACGGCGGTCTGCGCAGGAGAGCCGCCTTGTCGCCGTCAACCTGCGGTTGACGGTTGGCAAGTGGTTAAAGTGTATTTTCACTCTCCCACCCATTTTTTTTAAACCCCTGCTTAACTGGTGGCATGTTCAGCACATTTCAGATGCTCACCCACTCAGCAGATCAAGTGTTGTCAAGCTGATATCCTCTTCTCTTCTTTCAGCGCTCAGTCCTGCGTCACCTCATCCCTTTAATCCAGGACACTTATTAATTACACAGGTTCTGTCGCTGATTAAGGTGGTAATTAAACTCACTTGGTGCCTTATCTGCATTAAATTAGCCTCAGAACCTGTGCAATTCATATGTGTCCTGGAATAAAGGGATGATGTGGCAACCCTAGTGCCACCATGTTTTGCTGGGACGCCATCCATAGGGTGCTGGCTGTTCTAGGTTCAGCCAGCGCACCTCCCGATGAAACGCCAATAGGCCCGCCCCTCCTTTCTGGAATGAAAGGCTATGTCTCCTGGGATATGGATATGCATACCCCAGGAGGTTAAAGGGAGCACAGTGCATGCCATTCACCTAGACAAATGAAGTGCGGGGGGGGGGTGCAATGGTCGTACAACAACGGTCTTACAACAGCTTGTTGTACGATAATCCAACCGTTAGTACATGTGATTACAACAGCCAACGTTCAACAGTCTTACAACAGAAGTTGGCTGACCTGACTAGAAAACTTTTGTTGTACAACAAGCTGTTGTATGACTGTTGGCTCGTGTGTACAGAAGTTGGCCCAACAAAAGTTGTAAGTGCTAAAAACGCATGCTCTGAATCCAGGAAGTGTTGGGTCGTGTAACATGTGTTCCTAATTTACAATCACATTCACCTGAATTTCCTCGTTATGCGCTCTTAACATGTCACTATGTTCGGCTTTGTTGTACAACTACTTGACTCATGTCAGTACGCTAGACACAACCGTCAACAGCCGATTTTGGACAAAAGTTGAACGTGCGATTGTACGACTGTTGCACCGTGTGTACGAGGCATTATACTCACATTCATAAGGTTTCTGGATGCCCACTCAATGCTCGCCGGGACTGCATGCACCGCTCCAGGCTGCAGTCAGGCCCAGTGAATAAAGGTGGAAGGCTTGAGGCCACAAAATGGAACCAACATGCTTTTTCAGGAAGGTCGGTATTTACCACTCATAAGAACAGGTTGAAACACCATCAACACATTCCGTGGCTCTTTGGTGGCCACTTTGTCAGTGTGCATTCCTTCAGCACAGAGTATTCTGTCTACTCGGAAACAAAGCAAATTAAAGTTGTAATTTATGCAAGTTTTCTCTCACACACAGTATGGTCATACTTACAATTGTAAGCCAAAAAACATGCTGTTAGTCTTCCCAAGTATGGGGTACCACATGTAAGAGACGTTTTTGCTGCCTAGCCACATAGAGAGACCTAGAATCCAAAGAGTACCTTCAGGCTTTCAAGGGGTATAAACTGCACATCAGATTTCCTAACTACTTATCATATTTTGGGAGACTCTGATGTTGGCATTGGCTGTAATCAGCAACATTGGAAACACCGGTACTCAATGTGGTCAGCAATCATCGAAAGGCTGGCGCTGGCTGTGATTAATTTTCAAATGACATTATGAGATTTTAGTGGCTAGGTTTACATCTACAGTACTTTAACACACACTGCATGAGTTCTATAAATTGTGATGCTGGAGTAAATATTCCTCAGTTTCAATAAGTTTTTATTCAAAGGTTTGTAAGCATACACGACAGCAAGCACAATGTTAGACAAGGAGAGTGTTCACACACAATCAGGGTACAATACAATAGTGTTCTGGAAGTAGAAGTGCCATGCTTATAGTCTGTGTTCATGTTATTCTCCAAGAGAAAACCCCCCAAAAACCTTTTCATTGTGTTAGAACAGCAAACTAGGTAGGTAAAGAATTAGGCGAAGTAAGAAAAAAGGAAGTCAAATGATCAAGAACGAATGGTCAAAGTCCTTAGATATATAATGTTCAATTCAGGGGCTCCAGGCCCGTTCTAATAAACTTAATTTGTCCTTCAGAAGCGGCTTTTCATTCAAGAGACACCTTGCCAATTTATTCTTCAGCTGTTTTATCAATGGGCTGGAGGACCACCAAACATGTTGCGCCACCATAAAAAGGATAGAAGAAGGAATGACTTGGTATTTCTACAGTGCTTAAGCTTCACATTTAGGAGGACTTCCTTAGGATCTTTCGAGATACATTTCCATAAGAGAGCATAGACTATCTGGTACACACTGCTCCAAACTGCTCCTGATGTGATACCTATCTTAACTGCAATTGTCCCAAAAAAATATGGTCTGCATGGATAGACTCCTAGGGTGCAGGTATTGACCTGCCTTTGCAGCCTTGACGCAGTCTGGACTTCCCGCTGGTCTATCCTAGTTTTTCTGATGCAGGCTCCGACATGTCCCCTTCTTCCGTGTCTTGTCCCCTCTTCCTTGGTTAATCTGGATTTTTTTTTCCCTCTCTTTTGAGATATTGAGGAGTCCAGCTATACAGTATGTCCCCCTTTAGAATTTGGGTAATTGCACTCATTTATCCTGTATTGAACAGTGTATTATATCTTTACGTTTCCCGTACCTATTGTGTTCTATTTATTGCTGGATCATGCCTATGTTGTCTCTGCATTTTGTTGACTCTGTAGCTATTGTACTTTCTTGGACCACTTGAGTGCTACGTCCCTTGTTCATGTACCTGGAAGATTTTAATACAGTTTCTTTGTCTTAAAAAAATCTCCTGATGTGAGGGCAGGTTGGAGTAAATATTCTTATTTCTTAACTTTGTTGTGTATTTGCTGTCCCAAATCCCAGTGTGTTGCCCTACATATTGGGAAATGTTCATGGTGTTGTCTTTGTAGATGTAGCACCCTTCTAGATAGGTTGTTAGGAAGGTCAGGTTTGATTTAGTTCTTTTTGGCTCCCCTGTAATCAGTGGAGCAGCTTGCGATTACTTTGGGCTGTTCTACGCTTCAGTGGCTTCAGGTTTGGCTGCTTTCCCCTGCCTTCTGGAGGATTCTAGAATGTAGTGGGTTGAAAGAGGCAAATTAACGGCCTGAATATTTTATGTAATCTCAGTCAATCCCTGGGTGAGGTGGATGGAGAGAACATAAATAACCTGGGCCTGGAGCAGCGGGGTTCTTGTCCTGAGAGAAAAGTTCTGAGCCTGAAGGGCTGTTGCCCTACTGGGCAGCTGAGCTGTATTTCTACATGTGTTTATCGAGGTCCCAGCCATGTTGGGGGTCTATTCTGCTGAACCTGCTGGAGCTGATTAAGGGATCCCACTAAGGACCTGGTGTGGGGAGTTCATTGGAGATGATATTGGAAGGAGGCAACCAAGGATCCAGGGACATTGTGAGTACATACCTGTGTGTTTAGACTCCTAATGTGCTACTACTATCCCTTGTGCATCAATACCAGAGTTTGCTCAAATTAGGACAACTCTTGTGGTAATGCTCAATCCTTTAGCTGCTGCTGGAGTGACTGCGATAGGAAACTTTAACTAAGTGAAGGGTGTCCTCACGTTGTTCCACTGTGTTTATGGAGTGTCCCACAGCTCCCTGCACCCTATCCAAGTTCAACTTTCAATAAAGCATCAAAAAAAGATATGAGAGTATAAGGTGAAGAGACGGCAACTCGTTCTCCCCATAAAAATACTTTATTGATAAAAGGGCACAGTGCACAAGTTACAGCAGCTTACGCGTTTCAGTAAAAACTTTCATAGTAATTTCTTTACCGAAACGCGTAAGAGCTGTAACTGCCTTTTATCAATAAAGTGCTTTTATCGGTTGAACGATTTGCCGGCTATTCACCTTATGCTCTCATGCTGTTTAGAGACACAGTGAGCTTTGGAGAACCGTTGGTCTACCTCCAGGGAGAAGTAACCTAGGTGAACATCTTCGTTTATCAAAAAAAGATACCCCTAGGCCAAGGTTTCTCAACCAGGGTTCCTCCAGAGGCTGCTAATTTTTACCAGGGGTTTCCCGAGACTGGAGAACTATCTCAAGGGTTCCTCGGTGTTGAAAAGGTTGAGAGAGGCTGCCCTAGACTGTTCACTGAGCCAGAAGAGTGACTGTTCCTGTCTGCATGGCTGCCACTGCACTAGTTTAGGAAGAGAACCTGGGGACTGCTCACCGGGTCCTTTCGGGGGTGAGCACTACAAGAATATTGTGCTAGCTCAGTACTGTTGCGGCTATTGCATGTTTACCTGCATATTGCTATGGTTGTCTGTATTTTCACGATTGCCCATCCGTTGCTCCATGCAATATATTGATTTCCAGCATATTACCTACCTGCTGTCAAAATTGCAAGCCTGTTGTCCATATGTTACCAGGTTTACCTACACTCACCGGCCACTTTAATAGCTACACCTTGCTAGTACCGGGTTGGGCCCCGTTATGCCTTCAGAACTGCCTCCATCCGTGGCTTAGATTCAACAAGGTGTTGGAAACGTTCCTCAGAGATTTTGCTCCATAGTGACATAATCGCCTCACGCAGCTGCTGCAGATTTGTCGGCTGCACATCCATGATGCCGATCTCCCATTCCACCACATCCCAAAGGTGCTCTATTGGATGAGATGTGGTGAGTGCGGAGGCCATTGGAGTGCAGTGAACTCACTGTCCAGTGGTGAGATGATTGGAGCTTTGTGACATGGTGCATTATCCTGCTGGAAGAAGCCATCAGAAGATGGGTACACTGTAGTCATAAAGGGATGGACATGGTCAACAACAATACTCAGGTAGGCCGTGGTATTTAAATGATGCTCAATTGGTACTAAGGGGCCCCATGTGTGCCAAGAAAATATCCCCCCCCCCCCCCACACCATTACACCACCACCACCAGCCTGGACCGGTGATACAAGGCAGGATGGATCCATGCGCCAAATTCTGAATCTGAATGCTGCAGCTGAAATTGAGATTCATCAGACCAGGCAACATTTTTCCAATCTTCTATTGTCCAATTTTGGTGATCCTGTTTGAATTGTAGCTTCAGTTAACTGTTCTTAGCTGACAGGTGTGGTCTTTTGCTGCAGTAACCCATCTGCTTCAAGGTGGAGGCCATTGGAGTACAGTGACCTCATTGTCCAGTGGTGAGATGATTGGAGCTTTGTGACATGGTGCATTATCCTGCTGGAAGGAGCCATCAGAAGATGGGTACACTGCAGTCATAAAGGGATGGACATGGTCAGCAACAATACTCAGGTAGGCCATGGCAGTTAAACATTGGTAATTAAGGGCCCAAAGTGTGCCAAGAAAATATCCCCCACACCATTACACCACCACCAGCCTGAACTGGTGATACAAGGCAGGATGGACCCATGTTGTTTACACCAAATTCTAACCCCACCAGGCAAAGTTTTTCTGATCTTCTATTGTTCAATTTTGGTGATCCTGTGTGAATTGTAGCCTCAGTTTCCTGTTCTTAGCTGACAGGAGTGGCAAACGGTGTGGTCTTCTGCTGCTGTAGCCCATCTGTTTCAAGGTTGGATGTGTTGTGCGTTCAGAGATGGTATTCTGCATACCTTGGATGTAACGAGTGGTTATTTGAGTTACTGTTGCCTTTCTATCATCCTGGATCCAGTCTGCCCATTCTCCTCTGACATCAACAAGGCATTTTCCTCCACACAACTGGATATTTTCTCTTTTTCGGGCCATTCTCTGTAAACCCGAGAGATGGTTGTGTGCGAAAATCCCAGTAAATCAGCAGTTTTTGAAATACTCAGCCACCAACAACCATGCCACGTTCAAAGTAACTTAAATCCACTTTCTTCCCCATTCTGATCCTCGGGTTGAACTTCAGCAAGTTGTCTTTACCACCTCTAGATGCCTAAATGCATTGAGTCGCTGCCATGTGATTGGCTGATTAGCAATTTGTGTTACCAAGAAATTGAATTCTAATAAAGTGGCTGGTGAGTGTAAGTATTACCACAGTAAGTTTAGTGCTATGGGGCCATCTTTGTATTTGTGGGTCCAACCCAGCAATGATTCTTTTGAAGGCCATATTACTAGAGTTCAGTTGCCACGGGCCTATAGCCATAAAGCCACACCCCTAAAATCTCCAATGTACTCAATGAACCCCTTATATACTATGATGTGAATTGTACACCATTTAAACCAATTCCTCCCTACCCAGAGATTACGGAGTTAGAAATTTATATCTCAGGGTCCCAATCTGCAAACCCAACTGGATTTTTTTTCGAAGAGAATGCAAAAAATGAAATACGGACACCCCATTGTGAATAAGAAGATTGGAGTCTCCAATGAAGCTAACTGGTGATTCAGGCCATGAAACATTTCCCGCACTCTGAACATGAATAAGGACGCTCACCCATGGGATTTCTCTGGTGTCTAATAAGGTGTCCTCTCTCAGTAAAACATTTTCCACACTTTATATTTTAATAGGACGTTCCCCTTTATAAACTCATTTTCAGCTATACAGTTCTACTGACTGAGCAATTGCTTTATTAAGGTTCTAATTTTGTGTAAAACATTTCCCGCACGGTCAACGTGAAAAAGGGCAAGCCCGAGCATGAACTTTCTGGTGTCCAACCAGACTTCCTTTCCTAGAGAAACATTTCCCACACTCTGAACAGGGAAAAGATTTTTCACCCACATGAGTACGTTGGTGTCTAAGGAGTATACTTTTCTGAGTAAAACATTTACCGCACTCTGAACAGGAAAAAGGCCGCTCCCCGGTGTGAATGATCTGGTGTCTAATAAGGTCTCTTTTCTCGGTGAAACCTTTTCCGCACTCTAAACAAGGAAAAGGGCGCTCGCCTGTGTGACTCTTCTGGTGTCTAATAAGGTGTCTTTTCTGACTGAAACATTTCCCGCACTCTAAGCATGAAAAAGGACAATCCTGGCTGTGGATTTTCTGGTGTGCAGCCAGATTTCCTTTCCTAGAGAAACATTTCCCACACTCTGAACATGAAAAAGAATTTTCACCCGTGTGAATGCTCTGGTGTGTAAGAAGCACACTTTTCTGAGTAAAAGTTTTTCCGCACTCCAAACAGACAAAAGGACGCTCACCAGTGTGAATTCTCTGGTGCACAATAAGTTGTCCTTTCACAGAAAAACATTTCCCGCACTCTGAACATGAATAAGGATGCTCACCCGTGTGAGTTCTCTGGTGTCTGATAAGGCTTACTTTTTCAGGAAAACATTTCCCGCACTCTACACAGGAAAACGGTCGCTCACCTGTGTGACTTCGTTGGTGTATAATAAGGTCTCTTTTCTCAGCGAAACATTTCCTGCACTGTGGGCATGAATAAGGGCGCTCACCCGTGTGAATTCTCTGGTGTCTAATAAGGTGTCCTTTCTCACTAAAACATTTTCCACACTCGGAACAAGTAAACGGACGCTCACCAGTGTGACATCTCTGGTGTACAGTGAGGTCTCTTTTCTCAATGAAACATTTCCCGCACTCCAAGCATGAATAAGGACGCTCACCCGTGTGAATTCTCTTGTGTCTTAGAAGGACTGCATGCTGAACGAAACACTTCCCACACTCTGAGCATAAATATGGACGCTCAATTGAGTTACTTTTCTCATGTGTAACAACTGCTGTGTTCCCACACACCAAACTTGACAATGAAACCTCTCCTGTGGGATCTCCATAACTTAAAGATTCCTTGGAATTAGATGAATCCATTGTTCTTTCTGCAGTGTGAGACCTCAGGTGATCATCTGGAATAACAGTGTGTGATTGGTCAGAAGATTCCTCAAATTTAGATGGATCTGTTGATTTCTCCAAATGGCAAGGCCTGTGGTGTAAGTTTTGTGTTATGGGATTTACTCCTGGAGAATATTGTGTGATGTCTTTATGTTCTCCATATAAGTCTGTAGTTAAAAGAAGAGGTCTGTCCATGGTATTCCAGATGTAGCTTCCGTCTGTTGGAGAGAAATGTTTAAATAAGTATTCTTCATGTCATTTAGTTCACTTTTCATATGGTGTACAGTATCTCCTCCTCATTTGTTGGGAACATGACATTATATTGAGGAATGGAGATGGACCTTTCATATGGTGTACAGTATCTCCAACCCATTTGTTGGGAACATGACGTTATATTGAGGAATGGAGATGGACCTTTCATATGGTGTACAGTATCTCCAACCCATTTGTTGGGAACATGACGTTATATGGAGGAATGGAGATGGACCTTTCATATGGTGTACAGTATCTCCTCCTCATTTGTTGGGAACATGACATTATATTGAGGAATGGAGATGGACCTTTCATATGGTGTACAGTATCTCCACCTCAATTTTTGGGAACCTGACGTTATATTGAGGAATGGAGATAGACCTTTCATATGGTGTACAGTATCTCCACCTCAATTTTTGGGAACCTGACGTTATATTGAGGAATGGAGATAGACCTTTCATATGGTGTACAGTATCTCCTCCTCATTTGTTGGGAACATGACGTTATATTGAGGAATGGAGATGGACCTTTCATATGGTGTACAGTATCTCCTCCTCATTTGTTGGGAACATGACGTTATATTGTTATATTGCAGTCCAAGGGTTTTTAACTCCACCTCTATGACATGTGGTATACTTTCCAGGTAGAGGTAAGGAGTTATATTGCAGTACAAGGGTTGTTTACTCCTCCTC
>BLSH010408486.1:246392-265304 GCA_018402905.1 Glandirana rugosa | reverse complement strand
AGATGATACAAAAAAAGAATGTTTATGGTACTTAGTAATAATAAAAATTTTGTGTCGGTTTTGTATATAAACGAATGGAGATGGACCTTTCATTGGATGTACAGTATCTCCATCTATGTTGGGGGGGAGGGGGGGAATGGTGCTGTACAACAATCATTTTCTTCCCTTTAGCAGTTAAGAATTACTAATCTTGCCCTTACTGAAGGATATCAAGTTCTCTATCTTGAGCAGATAAAGAATCAACGACATGTAACTGGAGGAAGAAGTTTTAACCTCCAAATAAATAAAGGGGTCTTTGCTGTAAAAGCATCGGGAATGAAGGATAGTCTATGGCAATTTGTTTTTGAGGACTCAAAATATTAATGCAAATATATGTTTTGGCTGTGTTTTAAAAATAATAATGATTCATGGTATTTGTAAGAAAAAAACATAGTAGAATATGGATCATGAGAATTATCTCAATGCCTTATGGAATTAGGAAGGAAGTCTTTAGTCCTTGTTGGAGCAAATTGGGCCAAGCTTTATCAGGTTCTTCAGCCTCCATGTGGTTTTAAGGCAGGTTTTGGATTTTTTTTTCCGTTACACTGACCGGGATAGTTATTTGTCTTTTTTTTTTTGTTTACACATGATTTTTTTTTTTGTCATTTTTGAATACATGGTTTATACTGATAGAAGTAAAATAAAAATGTGAACTGCTTCTGCATTTAGTGTTTATTACTTACTTGGGTCCATATATAGAGAAGATTCCTCTTGTTCACTTTTCATAATTATCTCCCCCTCCTCCATAGACTTCAGATTTCCACTCACCAACGCTTCTTCTTCTTCCTCTTTAACATTAGCTTTGATATCCTTAAGTTCTTCATCCTAAACCCCAAAGAGGATACAAAACATTTGTAAAAAGGAATTAGAGGTTACATAGAAGAATGTCCTAGTGTAAAACAGAACTTCGGAGGGCTGCACACCGATCAAACCTTTATTATAAAGCCATTAAAAGTCCATATGGTACAGAGAAAAGGACTAACGCGTTTCACGCCTCACAATAGGCACTTACTCATAATCATATAAGAACTTATAGAAGAATGTCCTCTCGTACCTTAGAATAGATTTTTAGGTCTACATGCTCAGTCCCACCTACCTGATGATGGCGAGGGATGGTGTGATCTTCCTGTGTGGAATCCCGGGAATACAGAGGATGGGGACATCTCTCTGGTGGGTTCCCATTACTGGATCCATCTGTAGGAAACACAACGCTGACTGAATACATTGTTTCTATGTGTTTATCAGATGATGGGGGATCTAGGTGGACCATCTATCCTTTACAATAAAGTCTCCTCTTACCCGGTGATGTGAGGGGCGGCTGATTCTCCATCATGACGTCCTTGTAGAGATCCTTGTGTCCTTCTAAATACTCCCACTCTTCCATGGAGAAATAGACAGTGACATCCTGACACCTTATAGGAACCTGACACACACAATGATACAGTCACCATCCAGACACATCCCTTGTCTGTTACTGGATAATGTCCCAGAATTCCTAGCACCGCTCACCTCTCCTGTCAACAGCTCAATGATCTTCTTGGTGACTTCTAGAACCTTCTTGGCACCGGTTACCTCTGTTGTCAGGCAGTGAGGTGGAGGCACTGTGATGGGCGATGTCCTGTGAAGACGGCTGCTGGGTGTTAATGGTTCACCAGATATTTTCTTCACTACTTTATAATCCTGAGTAAAGAGAAAAGTTAACAATTATTAATACCGATTTCCCTGAATCTTCCTGACCTTCCCGGTCATCAATGTGTTTTAATCACAGAAAAAAAAAATTGAATGTCATGTGATCTCCCAGAATCCTCCTCACCTCTCCGGTCAGCAGGTAAATGATTTCCAGGGTGAGATCTAACATCCTTTCAGTCACATGCCTTTGTATTTTGTCCATCTTCATTGGCGTGGTCATGTGACCTATAAAGGACTCCTCTCTGTAGATGGATAATAAAGTGGGAATTATCTGGACTGTACTGAGGTGAAGAATGTCTGCACAGAGTTCTGACACCTGACTAATTCTTCTTACCGGTCTTGCTATTCAAAGTAACAAAGTGTATCTAAACCCAAAAACGAAAATATAATATTTTTCAGTTTTTGAGTCCTGTGTTCATTTTCTCTTTTCCTTTGTTTTCACCTGGAAACCTGGAGATCCTGCCAGTAACATACTTCCTGTCCCATGGAGACAGCGCTCCTTCACTGTAGACAGGACAACAGCAATCTGGACTGCAGTCCAGTTGGATAAATGGCTCTATATTTAGGATGTATCCGGTCTATAAACCAGAGGCTCTGGACGGACAGTTGGATAAATGGCTCTATATTTAGGATGTATCCGGTCTATAAACCAGAGGCTCTGGATGGGCAGTTGGATAAATGGCTCTATATTTAGAATGTATCTGGTCTATAAACCAGAGGCTCTGGATGGACAGTTGGATAAATTGTTCTATATTTAGGATGCATCTGGTCTATAAACCAGAGGCTCTGGATGAACAGTTGGATAAATGGCTCTATATTTAGGATGTATCTGGTCTATAAACCAGAGACTCTGGATGGACAGTTGTATAAATGGCTCTATATTTAGGATGTATCTGGTCTATAAACCAGAGGCTCTGGGTGGACAGTTGGGTAAATGGTTCTATATTTAGGATGTATCATTTCTATAAACCAGAGGCTCTGGATGGACAGTTGGGTAAATGGTTCTATTTAGGATGTATCCGGTCTATAAACCAGAGGCTCTGGATGGACAGTTGGATAAATGGTCCTATATGTAGGAAGTATCCAGTCTATAAACCAGAGGCTCTGGATGGACAGTTGGGTAAATGGTTCTATTTAGGATGTATCCGGTCTATAAGCCAGAGGCTCTGGATGGACAGTTGGATAAATGGTTCTATATTTAGGATGTATCTGGTCTATAAACCAGAGGCTCTGGATGGACAGTTGGATAAATGGTCCTATATGTAGGAAGTATCCAGTCTATAAACCAGAGGCTCTGGATGGACAGTTGGGTAAATGGTTCTATTTAGGATGTATCTGGTCTATAAACCAGAGGCTCTGGATGGACAGTTGGATAAATTATTCTATATTTAGGATGTATCTGGTCTATAAACCAGAGGCCCTGGATGGACAGTTGGGTAAATGGCTCTATATTTAGGATGTATCTGGTCTATAAACCAGAGGCTCTGGATGGACATTTGGATAAATGGTTCTATATTTAGGATGTAACTGGTCTATAAACCAGAGGTCCTGGATGGACAGTTGGGTAAATGGTTCTATTTAGGATGTATCTGGTCTATAAACCAGAGGCTCTGCATGGACAGTTGGATAAATGGTTCTATATTTAGATTGTATCCGGTCTAAAAACCAGAGGCTCTGGGTGGACAGTTGCATAAATGGTTCTATATTTAGGATGTATCTGGTCTATAAACCAGAAGTTCTGGATAGACAGTTGGATAAATGGTTCTATATTTCGGATGTATCTGGTCTATAAACCAGAGGCTCTGGATGGACAGTTGGATAAATGGCTCTATATTTAGGATGTATCTGGTCTATAAACCAGAGGCTCTGGATGGACAGTTGGATAAATGGTTCTATATTTAGGATGTATATGGTCTATAAACCAGAGGCTCTGGATGGACAGTTGGATAAATGTCTCTATATTTAGGATGTATCTGGTCTATAAACCAGAGGCTCTGGATGGACAGTTGGATAAATGGTTCTATATTTCGGATGTATCTGGTCTATAAACCAGAGGCTCTGGATGGACAGTTGGATAAATGGCTCTATATTTAGGATGTATCTGGTCTATAAACCAGAGGCTCTGGATGGACAGTTGGATAAATGTCTCTATATTTAGGATGTATCTGGTCTATAAACCAGAGGCTCTGGATGGACAGTTGGCCAAAAGATCCCCAAGCAAACAGCTTACATCCTGTAGAGAGGAGACTGTCTTGGTAGCTGGAGGTCTGAAACAAGATCACTTTGAATCTATTGATACTCTGGTGATTGGCTATTATGACACTCTAGAATTCGAGGCCCAACAGCCTCAGGTTTTTATAATGCCCACAAAAAAATTAGGATAAATGGCTCTATATTTAAGATGTATCTGCACTAAAAAAAACACAATGACTGAATGTATTTGAATACATATTGTAACCCTCTATATATTATATGTGCATAGCTTCATCTATTGGATATAAAAGACATCACAGTGACTATGGAGGAAGAGGACGGACATGACGGGAGGGTTACTGGGTGTAAATAGAAAATAAGATCTTATTACCTCCTCTGCTGCCACTTCCAGCAATGTCTCCTCTCTACTTCCTCCCAACTCACCTCTCACCCGGAACTTCCTGTTTATTCTTTTACATCACTTCCTGTCTGTTGTCCGCTCAACATTAGTGACACCCCCGCCTTGTGTAGAATATAGAAATGGCAGCTAACATTGTTTTTCAATAATCTGATAATCTGCATATTTTATTTCTCAGTTGAAACTGTTAGAGTATTTTTTATTTTCTTGTACATTACCCTATTATTATTAGTAAAATGCTAAATTACAGTGACTGTACAAGGAGAGGGGTGTTATATATGTAATATTCTTGGAAAGTTTGAGCGAATTGGTGTGGTGACACAAGAATCATCTGGCACCTCATCCCCTAAATATGAGATAATTTGGGGGGGGGGGGGAGAAAGGAGGGCTTGGGAGGAGGAAAGGGAATAAATGGGATTATAACGGTGCCCAAAACATTGGTGGGTAAACATAAAAATATATGTAAAAAAGTAATATTTTGTTAATACAAATTAAAAAGTGCACATTTGCACAATAGTAAAAGATAGTACATGTACATTGAAGACGCTTGCATTTGTAGGACAAATTCATGGAAGGTGGCACAGTACGGTGGTATACATCCTACATGTTTCCCCTCGATAAGGCTTCATCAGGGACTTTACATATATTTTTCTGTTTGTTTACCAATGTTTTGGGCACCGATATAATACCATTTATCCCCTTTCCTCCTCCCTCCTCCCCCCCCCCCAAATTATGTAATATTCCTGAAAATGACATGTACAAAAGATTTGGGAACCTTGGATTAAATATTTGTCTGACCCTCTATGAGAACTTGAGCCCCGTACACACGTTCCGAAAATCGGACAACAGATCGTCCGTTTTTATTTGCATGCTAATCTCAGATCGAATCGGAAGAGTGTACTAAAGTCACGACTCCTACGACAGAATAAAAAAGTTATAATATATTTGTATTGTATTTTCGGACGACAACTGTACTGAATTAAATGAAAATCGTACGATCTGGTGTCGTAAGAGAAACATTTTCGTGTTTGTCCGATCTAATAATATCTCGGATGAACTGTCATGATTGGCTCTCGAAAGCTCTGTACTAACGAACCGATTATCGTACGATCGCTTCAAAAGCGGGGTTTTTCGTCCGATTTTTGGATCGTGTGTACGGGCCATTGGAGGGCTTCTATATATACACCACAAGGAGTGCACTATCTTATTAATTTGATTACCTTTACCACTTTTCTCTACATTTCCTTTTTTTCTGTTCTTCTCTTCTCTGCCTTTTTCTTCCTCCTAGCCTCTCGCCTCTTCCTCTCAATTATAGGGAGGCTCTTCTCTTCGGGCCTTTCCCTCTGGGGGGGGGAGGGTGACTGTGCCTTGGGACCGCAGTGCCGACAGAATGCAGGGGACCGGATGGCCCACGTGCCAGTTGTGTGGTCTGCCCCCCCCCCTCTTCCCCCCTGATTATTTTGCTTAGAATAAAGATCACGATTCCCTCAAGATTCTCGATGCGTAACATCTTACATATACAAAAAAATTGGGCTAACAGCACTGTTTAGTTTTTTTTTTTTGAAAGTGTAATTTTTCCAAAAAAATTGCGGTTGAAAGACCGCTGCGCAAATACCGTGTGACATAAAATATTGCAACAACCCACATCTTATTCTCTAGGGTCTCTGCTAAAAAAAAAAAATATATATATATATATAATGTTTGGGGGTTCTAAGTCATTTTCTAGCAGAATATACAGGATTTTTACTTGTAAGCAACAAATGTCAGAAAAGATTTAGTCTTTAAATGGTTAAACTAAACTCTTCTATACACGGGAGTTCAACCCTTTGATCAATGAAACATTGTATCCTTTTACTTCTTTCATCAACTTGACTTGGCTCTCTGCCCAGACTCAAGTCGCTCCGACTTTAGAAAAAGATTCCTGGGGAGACTTCAGGCGACTTGCATTGACTTCTATTACAGTCAAGTCGCCCCGCTAGTCGGACTCCATTAACTGCACTGAAAATCGCGGTAATGTGTGACGGAGATCGCAGGGGGGGGGGGGGGTGAATCAAGATCGCGATTTTAATACAATTAATCGTGCAGCTCTAGAAGACAAAGATGATGTTTGGTTATGTTTCTTGTTCTCTTTCCATTACAATATTACGCTGTTTGTGTCAAAATCAGCTTCTGAAGCACAAGAGCGACTAGAGATGATTAATTGGGTCTGACGATGTACTTACTTTTCTTAAAATTGTAATCATTTATGAATACAACACTGTATAATGTAACTCTCATACGAATGTTAAAAAGCTTTTATTTCAATCTAAACTAATGAAAGAGAAAATGACATTTACAAAATAAAAATAATTTAAATATTGTATATAGAGATTCTACCAGTTATTACCTGTAAGTGTTGCATAGAGCTCAGATCTGAGTGATGATCAGCCCTGACCAGCAGCTCACAGCACATGATGATTCTTATATTTGTCCTTCACTTCTACTGCGGGAGGATTCTATTACCAATAATCAATATAGTAGGAAAGAACTTACTGCTCCTCTCAGATCCCAGTGCTTCTGGCAAGGGTGCAACTAGACCCTTTAGGACCCAATGCAAGAAACCATGATGGTCCCCCTGACCCACCTCCCTTCCCTCCAACCCCTGGGCTTCCAATTTTGGGAGGGTGTACATGGATATCCTCCCAGAACTCTGCCTCCCGTATGCCCTCTGGGACGGCCATCCAACGCAGTCACAGTGACCCTTTACCATGTGATTAGCTGATCACATGTAAACAGACTTGCTGGGTATCGGCAGCCCTTTCCTTCCACGCTGTGCAGGTGTGCGGAAAGGAGAGCCGTTAACTGCCAAGAATGTCAGTAAATTGTTTACACTGATAATCAGTGGTGCCTATCAGTGCTCATCAATGCCACCTATCAGTGTCCATCAATGCTGCCTATCAGTGCCCATCAATGCCGTCTATCATTGCTCATCAGTGCTGCCTATTAGTGACACCTATTATTGCTCATCAATGCCGCCTATCAGTGCTGCCTATCAGTGCTCGTCAGTGCCACGCCACTTATCCGTGCCACAGACCATTGCTCATCAATGCCACCTATCAATGCTGCCTATCGGTGCCACCTATCAGTGCCTATCAATGCCACCTATCAGTGCTCATCAATGCTGCCTATCAGTGCCCATCAATGCCGTCTATCATTGCTCATCAGTGTCACCTATTAGTGACACCTATTATTGCTCATCAATGCCACCTATCAGTGCTCATCAATGCTGCATATCAGTGCTCATCAATGCCCATCAGTGCCACACCGCCTATCCGTGCCACAGATCATTGCTTATTAGTGCCACCTATCAGTGCCACGTATCAGTAATCATCAGTGCCACCTATCAGTACTCATCAATGCTACCTATCAGTGCTCATCAATGCCCATCAGTGACATGCCGCCTATCCGTGCCACAGATCATTGCTCATCAGTGCCGCCTATCAGTGCTCATCAATGCTGCCTATCAGTGCTCATCAATGCCCATCAGTGCCATGTCACCTATTTGTGCCACAGATCATTGCTCATCAATACCACCTATCAGTGCTGCCTATCAGTGCCCATCAATGGCTCCTATCAGTGCAGCCGATCAGTGCTCATTAATGCTGCCGGCCTCCTCAGCATGGCTCTGAGCAGAGAGGTCTCTCATACAGCTCAGAGCTGACAGTTTTCTCTGTTCCCCCCTCCTTCCTTCCTTCCTCTCTTGCATGGGATGACACAGCCGCTCTCCTGTATGAGTACCGCGGGAGGTGTGAGCTTGTTAGCTTCACACTTGACTTCCCGCAAAGCACACACAGAAGAGCGGTAAGGGGAGAAGGAGCAGATTGGCTGTGTCATCCCGTGTGAGAGAGGAAGGAGGGAGGGGGAGCAGGGAAAACTGTCAGCTCTGAGTTGTATGAGAAATACACTCTCCGCTTAGAGCTGTGGGCCTAGCAACCCCGCTGGTGCCCCTCGACACTGACGGAATGCCAGGGCCCAGTCGCAAGTGCGACTGTGGTGACCCTGGTAGTTCTGCCAATGGCTTCTGGTGAAAACCTGCAATGTAGCTCAAGCATTATCCCCAGACATCTGTGTCTATAATTTCTCCCTTTCTCATTACTTTTACTATCCACCCTATATTATCTGATGTCCAACCATTCTTCACAATATTTTCTCTGGCAGTTCTCCCCCATCTATCCACACTACATTCTCCGACAGCCCCCCCCCCCCACCATCCACACTACATTCTCTGACAGCCCCTCCACCATCCACACTACATTCTCCGACAGCTCTCCTCCACCATCCACACTACATTCTCCGACAGCTCTCCTCCACCATCCACACTGCATTCTCCGACAGCTCTCCTCCATCATCCACACTACATTCTCCGACAGCTCTCCTCCCACCATCCACACTACATTCTCCGACAGCTCTCCTCCCACCATCCACACTACATTCACCAACAGTTCTCCTCCACCATCCACACTACATTCTCCAACAATTCTCCTCCACCGTCCACACTACATTCTCTGACAGCTCTCCCCCCACCATCCACACTACATTCTCCGACAGCTCTCCTCCCACCATCCACACTACATTCTCCAACAGCTCTCCTCCACCATCCACACTACATTCTCTTTAGGCTCTCCAGTCCCCCATCATCCACAGTTTTACAGATTATAGAACTTGTTGTAAAGCATTCCACAGTCCCTTGTACTTTGGTGCCTCATCTATAATCCATTTTCTGCTGCCTTGTCGCCTCTTTTTAATGTAAGAAAAGAATCTGGTTGGCCAAATCACCTTTATTTTGTCATATTCCATTGGATGTGCAGCCGACTAGAATCATTTCCTTCCATTGTTAAGTCTGTAATGAACAGGGCAACACATTGTATTGTGCTGTGGAGGTAGGACAGGCGGAGGTCAACCTTGAGCAGTGTTTCCTTTACACACTGGACTTGTCACCTCTTTAGTTTTCCAGTGTCTATAGCATTGTGAGCTCTACGATGATATGGGCTTCTCAATCTGCTGTGTCTGATATGTCTCTGAACTCCGTCATCACTGTCCCATGGCTGTTGTACTTCAGACAATCTCCTAAGCAGATATTAAATACCTCTGACTATGTGGAATTTATACTATGTATGTCTATAAAACCAGCTGACATTTGTGTAAGTAGGACTTCTGGGCTCTCCTTTTCACCAAAACGGATGGATGACTCTCTATGAACTGAGCACATTCCAATCACAAATCAATTAAGGATTAAAGTCATTTGTAAAAAATAGGAGAACAGAGCGTTGCAAAGCATAGAGCGTTATTTATTATACAAAATCAGAATAAGTAACACACAATAAAAAAAAAAAAAATCTGTAAATCAAAACCAGATCTTGTATAATCAGTAAAATTACATTTTATGTATTACATTTATTGATAACTATGTAGTGGCTGGACCAGTCTTTTCAGTAAATTTTAAAAAGAGTTCGATAAACTGAAACTATTGTACAACCTGCCAAATTCATTAGACTTCTGCAACTTCGGTTCGAAGGTCGTATGCAAACGGTCATACGACCGCTCGTTGTATGATTATCCGACCGTTAGTACGCGCGATTAGAACGGCCTACGTATGACGGTCGTACAACAGAAGTTGGATGAGTAGACTAGAAAACTTTGGTTGTACAACAAGCAGTCGTACGACCATTGTATCGTGTGTACAAAGAAGTAGGTCCAACAAGTTGTACTGTGCAAAACACGGAAGTGTCCGTTCGTTCCTAATTCACAAATTACATGAACCTGAACTTTCTCTTTATACATTCAGTACACGTCACTACGTTCGGCTTGGTTGTACGATTGTGTAGTGCATGTCATTACGCGAGATACATCAGCCAACATACGATTTGGTCCATTCGGTCGTACAACCGTCGAACCGTGTGTACGAGGCTTAAGACATGCCTTTGACTCCCAACTTGAGAATTCAACGGTGGCTTTCTATACCCCATCCCTGGAGGATTTACTTAGGGATGACTCTTTGAGTAAGCCATTGTCCACTATATAAAAGAATATCTAGGTGACGTACACAGGGGACTTGAAGCACTCAGGGGCCAAATGGGTTGAAGATTTTCCCACTTTGGATAACGAGGACTGGGAGGGAACATGGACGTGCTCCTTCTTACAACTTGTCTCCGCAAAAGATAGACTAATCCAATTCAACATTTTACAAAGAGTGTACTTCACGCCCGCACGACTACATAAAATATACCCAGATATTTCTCCTTCCTGTTGGAGATGTACTGCGCACTTGTCAGATTTTATCCATATTTTCTGGTCCTGTCCGCGCATAATCTCCTTCTTAGGTGATTGCCTTCATCCTCACGGTTACCATTATCCAGATTCCGCTGTCAGTGGAGGTGTGCTTGTTGGGTCTGGTAGACCCTTTGGCCCACCGCCAGGTGGTCAGAACCCTCCTGGGACCTCTACTTTTTTATGCACGGAAAGCCATTGTGCTCAAATGGAAATCACCGGCTGCTCCATCCATAAATGTCTGGAAACGTTTGGTCAGTACAGCCTTACCACTATATAAGGCCACCTATCTGTCCAGAGGGTGTGACAAAAAGTTTCACAAGATATGGGTGGAAACTCCAACTACGAATACAGATTCTCAGGAAGATTGAGGTAGGGTAATCTTTGAGTGTTGCTCCCTTTAATACAAATAGGATCACTATTTTCGGTGCAACGAGTTTTCCCCTAGTTTTTTGGAGCTCGGGAGAAGAGGAAATTCTGTTATGATATCTATCAATGACAGGTACCTGGGAAGACTACTATATCCCTAATTGAATGTTTGAGCATACAGTTTTTTGTTGGTTCAGCTAGACCAGTTGTATGGTTTCTTGTTTTCTATGGTACTTTGTGAGCCTGAGTATGCCCAATAGGCTCTGTATTGTAATCCATATCATTTGAAAATGTAACCACTTGCCAACCGCCGTACGACTATAAGCGGCGTGGCTCTGTCCCACGAATCGCCGCTTATAGTCGTCACACGCGGGCACGACATCCCTGAGCGGGGCCGAGGGTCTGGAGGACTCGATGTCCGCCAGTGATTCGCGATGCCCAGTGACCGAGCCAGAACGGGGAACCACCGATGTAAACACGCACGGTTCCCCATTCTGACAGGCGGCATGTGAGAGATCTACTGATCCCTGTACTCTGGATCAGTTAGATCTCTGGTGCCCCTGCCAGCCCAGCCCCCTCACAGGTAGAACACGCCAAGGGAACGTAGTTAATCTCTTCACTACCCCCTGCAGGTTAACTACTTCCCTGCCAATGACAGTAATCAGTGGACATTTAAAGTTCTGATTGCTGTATAAATGTCATTGGTCCCAAAAAAGTGACAAAAATGTCCGACGTGTCCTCTACAATATTGCAGTCCCGATAAAAAAAACAAAAAAAAACCGTAGATCGCCACCATTACTAATAAAAAAAAAAATTAATTGTAAAAATGCCAGAAGTGAGTTCTCACGGTTTGTAAACGGGGCAACTTTTACGCAAACCAATCAATAAACGTCAATTGCGATTTTTTTTTTTCCCAAAAATATGAGGAAAAGTATAAATTGGCTAAAACCGATGATCAAATTCGTTTTCTCATATATATATATTTTTTTGGATATGTATTCTAGCAAAAATGAAGGAAATATTGTTTTTTTTTTTTTTCCAAAATTGTTGCTCTTTATTTGTTTATAGCGGTGATCAGAAATGACGCAGAGGTGATCAAATACCACCAAATAAAGCTCTATTTGTGGGGAAAAAAGGACGCAAATTTTGTTTGGGTACAACGTCGCACGACCGCGCAATTGTCAGTTAAAGCGACGCAGTGCCGAATCGCAAAAAGTGCTCTGGTCCTAACATGGGAAATCCTTCCCGGGGTGAAGTGGTTAATAAAAAGAATTTTAAAAAAAAAGTATAAAAAGAGAAATGGCGTGCAATATCCAAGAGCCACCTATACAAGGAATCATTGGTGGAAGCCCTGATTGGATCCCGTAAGTTATTGCTTTGTTACCGTAATCTATTCTGCATCCAGAATACAAACCTAATAGACAGGTCAGCCTCCTTCATATTCCCGCCCATGTATTGCCTCGATTGATTTTATATTGCCTCAATTGATTTTATATTGCCCATGTTTTGCCTCGATTGATTTTATATTGCCCATGTATTGCCTCAATTGATTTTATATTGCCCATGTATTGCCTCGATTGATTTTATATTGCCCATGTATTGCCTCGTTTGATTTTATATTGCCTCAATTGATTTTATATTGCCCATGTTTTGCCTCGATTGATTTTATATTGCCCATGTATTGCCTCGATTGATTTTATATTGCCCATGTATTGCCTCGTTTGATTTTATATTGCCTCAATTGATTTTATATTGCCCATGTATTGCCTCAGTTGATTTTATATTGCCCATGTATTGCCTCGATTGATTTTATATTGCCTCAATTGATTTTATATTGCCCATGTTTTGCCTCGATTGATTTTATATTGCCCATGTATTGCCTCGATTGATTTTATATTGCCCATGTATTGCCTCGTTTGATTTTATATTGCCTCAATTGATTTTATATTGCCCATGTATTGCCTCGATTGATTTTATATTGCCCATGTATTGCCTCAATTGATTTTATATTGCCCATGTATTGCCTCAATTGATTTTATATTGCCCATGTATTGGTACGGCTGTCCATGTATTGTCAGAATTACCTCTTCTGTTTCCCCATGTATTGCTAGCTTTGGCAATCTACTACCACAGGTTAGTACTATGGTGCCAACCGCATAAGTGTGGGACTAAATCAGCATGGTTTATTTAAAGCAAGGTTTCTCAACCAGGGTTCCGTGGAACCCTAGGCTTCCTCCAGTGGTTTCTAGGGGTTCCTTGAGCAATGGTCAATTTCTACTTCTCAGATAAATTCCCAATGATACCATTGAAATTTTTAGCTATCTGTAAGGGGGTCATTCTTCCCAATGACCACAAGTGTAAGGAGCATTCTTCCCATTGACCATCACACTAATGTATCATGAGCTGTAGATTTTGAATTTTTAGCCGGGGTTCCCCGAGAATTATTTCAAGGGTTCCTCTGTGTTGCAAAGGTTGAGAAAGGCTGCATTAGAGGACTGTATTGCTATAAAGTACCCCCCCCCCCCCCCAGCCCAAAATACGAGGGGTCTTCAAAAAGCTTCTGCACTTTTCTATACTTCATAGACTTAAAAAAGGTGCAGAAACTTTTAGAAGAACCCTGGTATAACTATTCAACCACACCTCTATAAGCTCCTATATTTCTGTCAACTCTCCCATCCAGCACAACCTATATACACTATATTGCCCCGACATCACCTTGGAGATCCGACAGCTTGTGTCTCTCTTTCTCTGCGTGCAGTGAAATTACATGACCGTTTCACGCACAGAGCGGCTCCTACAAGCCACGTTATCTGTGCAATGTGAAACTTCTCATCTCCTCTATCAGTGCCAATCAGTGCAACCTGCTAGTGCCAATCAGTGCCACCTATCAGTGCCACCGCATCTCCTCTGTCAGTGCCAATCAGTGACACCTATCGGTGCCACTGCATCTACTCTGTCAGTGCCAATCAGTGCCACCTATCAGTGCCATTGCATCTCCTTTGTCAGTGCCAATCAGTGCCACCTGTCAGTGCCAATCAGTCCCACCGCATCTCCTCTGTCAGTGCCACTTGTCAGTGCCACCGCACCTCCTCTATCAGTGCCACCTGTCAGTGCCACTGCATCTCCTCTGTCAGTGCCACCACATCTCCTTTGTCAGTGCCACCTCATCTCCTCTGTCAGTACCAATCAGTGCCACCTGTCAGTGCCACCCCATCTCCTCTATCAGTATCAATCAGTGCCACCTCATCTCCTCTGACAGTACCAATCAGTGCTATCTGTCAGTGCCACCTCATTTCCTCTGTCAGTACCAATCAGTAACACCTGTCAGTGCCAAAGCAGTGCCAACTGTCAGTGCCAATCAGTGCTACCTCATCTCCTCTGTCAGTGCCACCTGTCAGGACCAATCAGTGCCACCCCATCTCCTCTATCAGTATCAATCAGTGCCACCTCATCTCCTCTGACAGTACCAATCAGTGCTATCTGTCAGTGCCACCTCATCTCCTCTGTCAGTACCAATCAGTAACACCTGTCAGTGCCAAAGCAGTGCCAACTGTCAGTGCCAATCAGTGCTACCTCATCTCCTCTGTCAGTGCCACCTGTCAGGGCCAATCAGTGCCACCCCATCTCCTCTATCAGTATCAATCAGTGCCACCTCATCTCCTCTGACAGTACCAATCAGTGCCAACTGTCAGTGCCAATCAGTGATACCTAATCTCCTCTGTCAGTGCCAATCAGTGACACCTATCGGTGCCACTGCATCTACTCTGTCAGTGATAATCAGTCCACCTATCAGTGCCATTGTATCTCCTTTGTCAGTGCCAATCAGTGCCACCTGTCAGTGCCAATCAGTGCCACCTCATCTCCTCTGTCAGTGCCATTTGTCAGTGCCACCACATCTCCTCTATCAGTGCCACCACATCTCCTCTATCAGTGCCACCTGTAAGTGCCACTGCATCTCCTCTGTCAGTGCCACCACATCTCCTTTGTCAGTGCCAATCAGTGCCACCTCATCTCCTCTGTCAGTACCAATCAGTGCCACCTGTCAGTGCCAATCAGTGCCACCTGTCAGTGCCAATCAGCGCTACCTCATCTCCTCTGTCAGTACCAATCAGTGCCACCTCATCTCCTCTGTCAGTACCAATCAGTGCCACCTGTCAGTGCCAATCAGTGCCACCTGTTAGTGTCAATCAGTGCTACCTCATCTCCTCTGTCAGTGCCATCTATCAGTGTCCAGGCACAGGTAGGCTGCATATGACAATTGTATATAAAAATATAAATATTTTTTAAAAACTGTCATTTTCGGTTTCAGTTTTCGGCTTTCAGCTAAGTGCATTTTCGGTTTCGGCAACAAAATTTCCATTCGGTGCACCACTAATTTTCATCCTTGTGAACTCTCTGGTGTCTAAAAAGTACACTTTTCTGAGTGAAACATTTCCCGCACACTGAACATGAATAAGGACGCTCACCCGTGTGAATTCTCTGGTGTTTACTAAGGTCTCCTTTGTGAATGAAACCTTTACCGCAGTCTGTACATGAGAAACGACGTTCGCCAGTGTGAATCCTTCGGTGACTAATTAGGTTTCCTTTCTCAGTAAAAGATTTCCCGCACTCTAAACATGAATAAGGGCGCTTGCCTGTGTGAATTCTTTGGTGACTTATTAGGTTTCCTTTCTCAGTGAACGATTTCCCGCACTCTGAACACAGATAAGGACGCTCACCCGTGTGAATTCTCCGGTGTTTAATCAGGTCTCTAATTTGAACAAAACTTTTATCACACTCTGTGCATGAGAAATGTCGCTCCCCTGTGTGAAATTTCTGGTGTCTAAGAAGGTCTCCTTTGTGAATGAAACATTTCCCGCACTCTGTACACAAGAAAGGGCGCTCACCCGTATGAATTCTCCGGTGTTTCTGAAGCACATTTTTCTGTGTAAAACATTTTCCACACTCAAAACATGAATAGGGATGTTCACCGGTGTGACTTTTCTGGTGCACAACAAGCTCATCTTTCTGAGTGAAACATTTCCCACACTCTACACAAGAATACATGCGCTCGCCTCTGTGAATTCTCTGGTGTATAAGAAGGTTTCCTTTGTTAGCAAAACATTTCTCACACTCTGAACATGAAAAAATACGCTCACCTGTGTGAATTCTTTGGTGAACAAGAAGTGCTCCTTTTTGAGTGAAACATTTCCCGCACTCTGAACATGAATATGGACGCTCACCTGTGTGAATTCTCTGGTGTATAAGAAGTGCTCCTTTTTGTATGAAACATTTCCCGCACTCTGAACAGGAATGTGGACGCTCACCCGTGTGAATTCTCTGGTGTCTATGAAGGCTTCCTTTCGCAGTGAAACATTTCCCGCACTCCGAACATGAAAAAGGATGCTCACCCTGCTGTTTAGTTAGTGCTATGTTTTTAGTGTGAGACATCTTGCAATCCAAATATGATCGCGAACGCTCTTCTACATGACCTATATCGCATAAAGAAGACTCCTTGGGGTTGGGTGGATGCATCGATCTCTCCGCGCTGGGAGACCTCAGGTGGACATCTGATGTCATAGTATGGGAGGGATCAGAAGATCCTTCAAGATTAGAGGAATCCATTATTCCCTCCAAATGGTGATCTATAATGGGATTTTCTCCTGGGAAGCATTGTGGGATGTCATTATTTCCTGCCTTGAAACCCGGAGATAAAAATGGATCGCCTTCTGAACTCTTCACAATGAAAGATCCATCTGTTAAAAAAAAAAAAAGAAATAAAAAAAGCAAGTTTTTAATAAAAAACTAAAATAGTCTTCAAGTCTTTTATTCAGGAGTCATGTACACTATATTACCAAAAGTATTGGGACGCCTGCCTTCACACACACATGAACTTTAATGTCATCCCAGTCTTAGTCTGTAGGGTTCAATATTGAGTTGGCCCACCCTTTGCAGCTATAACAGCTTCACCTCTTCTGGGAAGGCTGTCCACAAGGTTTAGGAGTGAGGTCAGACACTGATGTTGGAGGAGAAGACCTGGCTCACAGTCTCCTCTCTGATTCATCCCAAAGGGGTTCTATAGGGATGAGGTCAGGACTTGACCAGTCAAGTTCCTCCACCCCAAAATCGCTCATCCATGTCTTTATGGACCTTGCTTTGTGCACTCGTTCAAATAAGCACATTTGTCAGGTCAGGCACTGATGTTGGATGAGAAGGCCTGGCTTGCAGTCTCCACTCCAATTCATCCCAAAGGTGTTCTATCAGGTTGAGGTCAGGACAGTCAAGTTCCTCCACCCCAAACTCGTTCATCCATGTCTTTATGGACCTTGCTTTGTGCAGTGGTCCAAATCATTTGGTGGAGGGGTTGTTTTTCAGGGGTTGGGCTTGGCCCCTTAGTTCCAGTGAAGGGAACTCTTAAGGCGTCAGCATACCAAGACATTTTGAACAATTTTATGCTCCCAACTTTGTGGGAACAGTTTGGGGATGGCCCCTTCCTGTTCCAACATGACTGCCCACCACTGCACAAAGCAAGGTCCATAAAGACATGGATGAGTGAGTTTGGGGTGGAGGAACTTGACTGGCCTGACCTCAACCCGATAGTCCTGTTGGAACAGGAAGGGGCCATCCCCAAACTGTTCCCACAAAGTTGGGAGCATGAAATTGTGCAAAATGTCTTGGTATGCTGACATTTAAAAATTAAAGAGGAAGTAAACCTTGATGGGGTTTATTTCCTCTATATTCCCTTGCAAAGTAGAAGCATAATGGGCTACTATGCATCTCAAAGTAGCCCATTATGTGTCACTTACCTGCAAACGAAGCCTGCGATGTCCCCTGTGCAGGCAACATCCATCTTCAGCCCCTCTTCCTTCCGAGGTCGCGACTCCAGCTCTGTGATTGGCCGGAGTCGTGTGACGTCACTCCGGCGCACTGCGCGCGGGAGCCGCCAGTCACGGCACGATCTCAGTGAAGAAACGGCACGGAAGCCGTTTCTTCACTGCGCATGTGCCGAAATGACATTGGCACATCTAGTACTCTGCATATCTCCTAAACCGTGCAGGTTTAGGAGATATGCAGGGAACCTACAGGTAAGCCTTATTATAGGCTTATCTGTAGGTTAAAGTGGTTGTCACGAGTTGACAACCACTTTAATCAATCCGTGCTAGAGCGAAAGCAAACATACCGTGCCTTGCGAAAGTATTCGGCCCCCTTGAACTTTGCGACCTTTTGCCACATTTCAGGCTTCAAACATAAAGATATAAAACTGTAATTTTTTGTGAAGAATCAACAACAAGTGGGACACAATCATGAAGTGGAACGAAATTTATTGGATATTTCAAACTTTTTTAACAAATAAAAAACTGAAAAATTGGGGGTGCAAAATTATTCAGCCTCCTTAAGTTAATACCTTGTAGCGCCACCTTTTGCTGCGATTGCAGCTGTAAGTCGCTTGGGGTATGTCTCTATCAGTTTTGCACATCGAGAGACTGACATTTTTGCCCATTCCTCCTTGCAAAACAGCTCGAGCTCAGTGAGGTTGGATGGAGAGCGTTTGTGAACAGCAGTTTTCAGTTCTTTCCACAGATTCTCGATTGGATTCAGGTCTGGACTTTGACTTGGCCATTCTAACACCTGGATATGTTTATTTGTGAACCATTCCATTGTAGATTTTGCTTTATGTTTTGGATCATTGTCTTGTTGGAAGACAAATCTCCGTCCCAGTCTCAGGTCTTTTGCAGACTCCATCAGGTTTCCTTCCAGAATGGTCCTGTATTTGGCTCCATCCATCTTCCCATCAATTTTAACCATCTTCCCTGTCCCTGCTGAAGAAAAGCAGGCCCAAACCATGATGCTGCCACCACCATGTTTCACAGTGGGGATGGTGTGTTCAGGGGGATGAGCTGTGTTGCTTTTATGCCAAA
>BLSH010408486.1:234636-246094 GCA_018402905.1 Glandirana rugosa | reverse complement strand
CGAACACTTCCCGACGTGACCAATAGTTGATCTCGTGAAGATATTAGTGAAACTTGATTGAAAACCTAGTAACACCTGAAAGACATAGTATAAACTTGAAAAATGTTATACCTAAAAGTAAACAGAGACTACTCGACGACTTAAAAAAAATAAGTAATGACAAAACAAAGGTGGACTTGTTTAGACGACCGACGTAGTTGTTTGAAAAAAGTGAGTATGTCACGGAACGTTTTCATAAGCCGGGGGAACTTGAAACGCTGGAAAACGGTGTAAAGTCCGAAGTTTGTATGTTGATTCTTCACAAAAAATTACAGTTTTATATCTTTATGTTTGAAGCCTGAAATGTGGCAAAAGGTCGCAAAGTTCAAGGGGGCCGAATACTTTTGCAAGGCACTGTATGAGTGAAAAAAGTTTGTTGATGCAGCCAGCAGATTTGTTCAGGTGGAAACAAAACAGTAATGAATAAAAAAAATTCAGCAGCTCATCAGAGACAAATGAAAATCCATATTGTAAAAAGTTCAAATATGATACAGAAAGTCCACAATGATCCAAAAGTTAGTTCAAAGTGATTATAGAAGTGCTCTAGTTGATAACCAGTGCAGCCCTTCACAAGCTCTTGCCTCTTACCAGAACCCACGACCCCCTATTACGGAGGGTCGGTGCTCGCATCCACTGATCTCAGTGAGTTGTTCCACAAGGCAGCTGTACCCAGCTTCAGAAGGATCGGCACAAATCCGACACGCGTCACTTAAACACTGGTACCTGTGTCCACATCTGTTTTTTATCTTCCTCCTCATGGCTCCAGTGCGGGTTTGTGGTGTCTCCAGTGAAGGGCTGCACTGATTATCGACTAGAGCACTTCTATAATCGCTTTGAACTAACTTCTGGATCATTGTGGACTTTCTGGATCATGTTTGAACCTTTTACAATATGGATTTTCATTTGTCTCTGATGCGCTGCTGAATTTTTTATTCATACTTGGTATGCTGATGCCTTAAGATTTCCCTTTACTGGAAATAAGGGGCCAAGTCCCAACCCCTGAAAGACAACTCCACACCATAATCCCCCCTCCACCAAATGATTTGGACCAGTGCACAAAGTAAGGTCCATAAAGACATGGATGAGCGAGTTTGGGGTGGAGGAACTTGACTGGCCTGACCTCAACCCGATAGAACACCTTTGGGATGAATTGGAGTGGAGACTGCAAGCCAGGACTTCTCATCCAACATCAGTGCCTGACCTCACAAATGTGCTTCTGGAAGAGTGGTCAAGCATTCCCATAGACACACTCCTAAACCTCATGGGTAGCCTTCCCAGAAGAGTTGAAGCTGTTATAGCTGTAAAGGTTGGCCACCTAAATGTAGCGCCCCCATAGTGATAGGTGCGTTTTGTAGTGAGTTTTTGCTAGGAGAGGCAAAATTTAGTCAGGCCTGACTGTAAGTGCAGGCCTAAATGTTTTGATCTGAGCTGGGGAGTGGCTAAAGACAGAGGGAAGAAACACCCCTTGGAGTTTCCTTCCCCTTGAGCAGAGAAGGCTCTGGAAAGAGGGATGGATGAGGAGGTATCACTTCCTGATGTATGACAAGGAGCCCTGATCAATCTACAGTCTGGATTTGCAGGGGGAAGGCCTCCTTAAATACAGCCCTCTGCCAGCAGGGGGGAGGAGAAGCCAGGAGTGGAATTGTTGAAGATGTAGCAGAGGTGCTGTGCAGGCCTCACCCGAGAGGGAGCCCCCATTCTGGGGGGGTGACCTTGAGGCCTGGAGACTCGGGTGCAGCCAGGAGTGGAGGTGATTCCTGGAGCAGCACAAGGGAGTAGGAGAACAGCAGAGGTGCTACTGTGAACACTTTAAAGGATCCACTGCAGTCGGTGAGCGACAGACCCTGGGAGCTGGAAGAGAAAGGCCGGAGAAGTCTGGGAGTGTAATAGTGGACAGTCTGTGGAAGCCTTGGGAGCCAGTCAGGGGAAGGAGTGTAACTATAAGGAAAGCAGGTCGGTGGGACCTGGAAGAGGGATGGACTGGAAGTTGTAGTCCATCAAAGGCCCGGCTAGCACCAACGTACTAAGCTACACTTTGAGGGGTCCATGATCCTAGCCTGTGACGGGTGGTCCAGAGGCCCAGCTGACAGTTTCCAGGCCTCACCATGTGCTAGCTGCGGTGAAGAGAAAGGAGTTACGTGAGCCTGATAAATTTCCCTTCAGTGAAGTGCTGGAGAGAACTGAAGATGCAATAGTCTGCAGAGGAGATGTGCTGGAGGAAGTAAAGTGTATATACAGTCATGTATATAGGAGGTTATGTAACCAATTCTTTGGGCATCCCACAGTCACCCCTATTTCCCATCCAAGTTAAATTCCCTAAATAAAAGAAACAAAACCAAGAGCCGGCCAGGCTGTTCAGTGACTTCCGATGTGTCAAATATGGTGGGATTGAGGGCAGCTATAAGGTGAACCACAACTATCAGCCACTCCCAAGGGAGCACATAGCTACATAAATATTGAACCCTACGGGCTAAACTAGGATGCCATTAAAGTTAATATGCATGTAAAGCCAGGTGTCCCAATACTTTTGGTAATATGGTATACTGTATGTTGGTCCAGCATTAGGAAGTTTCCCGGAGCTCTCGCATGGAATTTGGTTGCAATTTTTACACCAAACTATGAAAACAGGCCAGCTAAAGGATGCTATTCATCCATACCACACTGGATAACAGTACTTGTGCATTGATGATGCTGTAACTGTAGGAATAGAGAAGAACCTTCCTCCGCCTCATTTTTTGGAAACATGGCAATGTACTGAAGGACAACGATGTACCATTCATCTCTGTAGGTACCAGATTTGGGTTTTTCATGTGTTGTCCCTAACATCACCGAAGGGCCACATGTAATTCACCCATACTACACTGGATAACAATATTTGAGCATTGATGGTGCTGTAACTTTGAGAATGGAGAAGAACCTTCCTCCGCCTCATTTGTTGGAAACATGACAAAGTACTGAAGGACAATGATGTACCATTCATCTCTGTAGGTACCAGATATATAGGGTTCTTCAAGTGTTGTCCCTAACATTACCAAAGGACCACATGTAATTCACCCATACCACACTGGATAACAATATTGGAGCATTGATGATGCTGTAACTGTGAGAATAGAGAAGAATCTTCCTCCGCCTCATTTTTTGGAAACATGACAATGAATGTACTGAAGAACAGAGATTTACTCTTCATCTCTGTAGGTACCAGATACTGTATAGGGTTTTTTATTCGTTGTCCCTAACATCACCAAAGGGCCACATGTAATTCACCCATACTACACTGGATAACAATATTTGAGCATTGATGATGCTGTAACTGTGAGAATGGAGAAGAACCTTCCTCTGCCTCATTTGTTGGAAACATGACAATGTACTGAAGGACAACGATGTACCATTCATCTCTGTAGGTACCAGATATAGGGTTCTACAAGTGTTGTCCCTATCATTACCAAAGGACCACATGTAATTCACCCATACCACACTGGATAACAATATTTGAGCATTGATGATGCTGTAACGGTGAGAATAGAGAAGAACCTTCCTCCGCCTCATTTTTTGGAAACAAGACAATGTACTGAAGAACGGAAATGTACCATCTAGATATTATAAAGTAGGTAGCAGATATAGGATTCTTCAAGTCTTGTCCCAACATCACCAAAGGGCCACACTTAATATTCTGGGAGGAGGAAGGATTAAAAAGGTTTACCTCTGTATGTGGAAAGGGTTCTCTAAATGACTGGATGACCCTAAATACAAAAAAATGACATGACTGCTAATACTTGTATATAAAAAAAAATGTGCAACAGTGGTTAACAAATTTCGAGCTAAAGGGGGCCTCAAAATGAAATCACCGGTGCTGCATATAATGTTCAATATATATAATGCTTAAGAGGACTGTCAGAGACTGCAGACCTAATATAGGAGATCAGGGTCAGAGAGTGAGGACAGGATACATTGTTGGCTGGAGATATGCTGCAGACGACAATACGAACCTGGGAACATGTTACATGAAACAAGTAGAGACCAATGCTATTACCATAATCCAGCCTTTCTCGATAAAGAGGAACCCTTGAAAAAAGTTTCCGGTCTCAGGGAACCCCTGCTAAAAATGACTATATCTACAACATTAGTGTGATGGCCAGCGGGAACAATTCTCCTTACACTTGTGGTCAGTGGGAAGAATGAATCCCTTACAGATAGCTAAAAAGATCAATGGTGTCAGTGGGAACCTATCTAAGAGGTAGATATTGCTCAAGGAACGCCTAGAAACTTCTGGAGGAACCCTAGGGTCCCATGGACCCCTGCCCTAATCAATGTTCCCACTACAGACTGCTGAAGTTTGAGGGTCACACATCATATACCACAGGGCCACATGCGGCCCCCAAGCCAAAGGTTGGACACCAGGGATTTAGAATGTTGATCCAGTTTAAAAAATTGCCTTTTAGATCCAGAAAGAAAGATTTTATCTTTGTTGGAGCAAATTGAACCAAGCTTTATGTGTGTTTTGCTTTCCATTGGATCTGCTGTAGATTTAGATTTTTTTTTTCTTTTTTTCGTTTAATTCCCTTGATATACATATTTTTTTTAACGCATCTAATATAATTTCATACATAATATTCCACGAAGTAAAACTAAAATGTAAACTGTTTCTGTATTTTGTGTTTATCACTTACCTATATCCATATGTAGAGAAGATTCCTCCGGTTTATTTTCCATAATCATCTCCCCCTCCTCCATAGACTGGAGATCTCCACTCACCAATGTCTCTTCTTCTTCTTCTTTCTCCTTAACTTTGATGTCTCTCAGTTTTACAGCCTAAACCCCAAAGATTATAAAACATAACATCTAGAAAAGTTACTGCCAATAATAAAAAAATATACAGAATTTCATCTCATAGAATAGAATTTGACTGCTTTTTGTCAATTTTTAAATACCCGATGATGGTGAGGGATCTTTTGATCTTTCTGTGTGGAATCCCGGGAATACAGAGGGCCACCCTTCTCCATAGACTGCAAATGTTCACTCACCAACGTCTCTTCTTCTTCCTCTTTTACCTTAACCTTGATGACTTTCCATTCTTCATCCTAAACCATAAAAATGAAAGAATACATGTGTAAAAAAGGAACAAAAAATGTATAGAAGAATATCCTCTCATAGCTTAGAATATATTTAAGGTCTACATGCTCAGCCCCACCTACCTGATGATGGTGAGGGATGGGGTGACCTTCCTGTGTGGAATCCCGGGAATACAGAGGACGGGGACATCTCTCTGGTGGGTTCCCATTACTGGATCCATCTGTAGGAAACACACACACTGACTGAATACATTGTTTCTATCTGTTTATCAGATGATGGGGGATCTAGGTGGACCCTCCATACTGCTCTCTCCATTACAATAAAGTCTCCTCTTACCCGGTGATGTGAGGGGCGGCTGATTCTCCATCATGACGTCCTTGTAGAGATCCTTGTGTCCTTCTAAATACTCCCACTCTTCCATGGAGAAATAGACAGTGACATCCTGACACCTTATAGGAACCTGACACACACAATGATACAGTCACCATCCAGACACATCCCTTGTCTGTTACTGGATAATGTCCCAGAATTCCCGACACAGCTCACCTCTCCTGTCAGCAGCTCAGTGATCTTCTTGGTGGCTTCTAGAATCTTCTTGGCGCTGGTTACCTCTGTTGTCAGGCAGTGAGGTGGAGGCACTGTGATGGGTGATGCTCCAGGAAGACAGCTGCTGGGTGTTGGATCACCAGGTTTATTCTTCACTATTTTGTAATCCTAGTAAGTTGAGAAAACAAAAAATGAGTAAAGACTTCCCAGAATCCTCCTCACCTCTCCGGTCAGGTCTGTGTTTTATTAATACAGATAAGAGTGATGTCATATGACCTCCCAGAATCCTCCTCACCTCTCTGGTCAGGTCTGAGTTTTATTAATAGAGATAAGAGTGATGTCATATGACCTCCCAGAATCCTCCTCACCTCTCTGGTCAGGTCTGAGTTTTATTAATAGAGATAAGAGTGATGTCATGTGACCTCCCAGAATCCTCCTCACCTCTCCGGTCAGTAGGTAGAGGATCTCCAGGGTGAGGTCTAATATCCCCTCAGTCACTTGGATTTGACCACTGTCCATTTTTATTGATTTGGTCATGTGATCTAAAAAGGACACTCCTCTCTGTCAACGAATGATACCGATAATTATTTGCACTATACTGGGAAGAAGAATGTCTCCACGGCGTTCCTCCTTAGTGTTCATAGGTCTCTCTTCGACCTTTTGTTATATTATATTACAGGCCTCATTTTTCAATGAACTGAAAGACAACCAGATATTACCTTTTATGCACAACGTGAACCAAACCTTGAATAGAAGATCACACTTATCAAATATTTTTTTTTTTCTTTTTAATGGAAGCCCTCATACTTGTACGCTGCATCCTTTTTTTCAGTTAATCTTTCTTATATAATGCACCCAAATGCTGCAGGAACTGATCTATGGACCCCTTTTCTCTGATTGAGTTTCAATTTAACTATAATGATTTCTAAATTGGTATAAAAATGGATGTATCCAGTCTATAAACCAAAGGCTCTGGATGGACAGTTGGATAAATGGCTCTATATTTAGGATATTTGTCGTTTATAAACCAAAGGCTCTGGATGGACTGTTGGATAAATAGTTCTATATTTAGGATATTTGTGGTCTATAAACCAAAGGCTCCGGATGGACAGTTGGATAAATGGTTCTATATTTAGGATATATCTGGTCTATAAACCAAAGGCTCTGGATGGACAGTTGGATAAATGGTTCTATATTTAGGATGTATCTGGTCTATAAACCAGAGGCTCTGGATGGACAGTTGGATAAATGGTTCTATATTTAGGATGTATCCGGTCTATAAACCAAAGGCTCTGGATGGACAGTTGGATAAATGGCTCTATATTTAGGATGTATCCGGTCTATAAACCAAAGGCTCTGGATGGACAGTTGGATAAATGGCTCTATATTTAGGATATTTGTCGTTTATAAACCAAAGGCTCTGGATGGACTGTTGGATAAATAGTTCTATATTTAGGATATTTGTGGTCTATAAACCAAAGACTCCGGATGGACAGTTGGATAAATGGTTCTATATTTAGGATATATCCGGTCTATAAACCAAAGGCTCTGGATGGACAGTTGGATAAATGGTTCTATATTTAGGATGTATCTGGTCTATAAACCAAAGGCTCTGGATGGACAGTTGGATAAATGGCTCTATATTTAGGATGTATCCGGTCTATAAACCAAAGGCTCTGGATGGACAGTTGGATAAATGGCTCTATATTTAGGATATTTGTCGTTTATAAACCAAAGGCTCTGGATGGACTGTTGGATAAATAGTTCTATATTTAGGATATTTGTGGTCTATAAACCAAAGGCTCCGGATGGACAGTTGGATAAATGGTTCTATATTTAGGATGTATCCGGTCTATAAACCAAAGGCTCTGGATGGACAGTTGGATAAATGGTTCTATATTTAGGATGTATCTGGTCTATAAACCAGAGGCTCTGGATGGACAGTTGGATAAATGGTTCTATATTTAGGATGTATCTGGTCTATAAACCAAAGGCTCTGGATGGACAGTTGGATAAATGGCTCTATATTTAGGATATTTGTCGTCTATAAACCAAAGGCTCTGGATGGACTGTTGGATAAATAGTTCTATATTTAGGATATTTGTGGTCTATAAACCAAAGGCTCCGGATGGACAGTTGGATAAATGGTTCTATATTTAGGATATATCCGGTCTATAAACCAAAGGCTCTGGATGGACAGTTGGATAAATGGTTCTATATTTAGGATGTATCTGGTCTATAAACCAGAGGCTCTGGGTGGACAGTTGGATAAATGGCTCTATATTTAGGATGTATCTGGTCTATAAACCAAAGGCTCTGGATGGACAGTTGGATAAATGGTTCTATATTTAGGATGTATCTGGTCTATAAACCAGAGGTTCTGGATGGACAGTTGGATAAATGGTTCTATATTTAGGATGTATCCGGTTTATAAAGCAGAGACTCTGGATGGACAGTTGGATAAATGGTTCCATATTTAGGATGTAAACATTACAATACTCTATATATGTGTGTGTATCATCATCTGCTGGAGATAAAAGACTTCTCAGTGACTATGGAGGAAGAGGATGGACATGACGGGGGAGGGTTACTGGGTGTATATATCAAATCGTATTACCTCTTCTGCTGCCAGTTCCAGCAATGTCTCCTTTCTACTTCCTCCCAACAAACCTCTCACCCGGAACTTCCTGTTTGTGCCTGACATCACTTCCTGTCAGCGTCTGACCTAACTTTTTGTCTGTACCCATTACCCAACTGTACATGGACTGCTCAAACAGGACATAATGTTGGGTAATGGGTACATTCCCCTGCTTCTTGATGTTATATTGCATTCTTTATGACATACATACATCATACTTCAATTAATAGAAAGTTATAAATGAATATAAAGAAAAATATTTGGTAGTGTGTATATTTTATTAAATATTAAACACCCAAAACTCGCTCATCCATGTCTTTATGGGCCTTGCTTTGTGCACTGATCCAAATCATTTGGTGGAGGAGGGATTATGGTGTGGGGTTGTTTTTCAGGGGTTGGGTTGGCCCTTTAGTTCCAGTTAAGAGAACTCTTAAGATGTCAGAATACCAAGACATTTTGGACAATTTCATGCTCCCAACTTTGTGGGAACAGTTTGGGGATGGCCTAGGGTTGCCACCTCATCCCTTTAATCCAGGACACATATGAATTACACAGGTTGTTCTGTGGCTGATTTAATGCAGATAAGGCACCAAGTGAGTTTAATTACCACCTTAATCAGCCAAAAACAATGTGTAATTCATATGTGTCCTGGATTAAAGGGATGATGTGGCAACCCTAGGATGGCCCCTTCCTGTTCCAACATGACTGCACACCAGTGCACAAAGCAAGGTCCATAAAGACACGGATGAGTGAGTTTGGGGTGGAGGAACTTGACTGGCCTGCATAGAGTCCTGACCTCAACCCGATAGAACACCTTTTGGATGAATTAGAGTGGAGATTGCAAGCCAGGCCTTCTCGTCCAACATCAGTGCCTGACCTCACAAATGCACTTCTGGAAGAATGGTCAAACATTCCCATAGACACTCCTAAACCTTGTGGACAGCCTTCCCAGAAGAGTTGAATCTGTTATGGCTGCAAAGGATGGGCCAACTCAATATTGAACCCTACGGACTAAGACTGGGATGACATTAAAGTTCATGTGTGTGTAAAGGCAGGTGTCCCAATACTTTTGACAATTTAGTGTAGATACCTACCTATAGGGGACTCTCCATTGAGGCATGTTCAGTTCTTTTTCCGTGGGGACGTTGACTGCGGACCAATTGGTCCTTTAATTTAAGTGCTCACGTGGCCATCGATGCAGGATCTGGACGTACACGATTTCATACATTTTTCTTAAGACACATCTATTTATCCAGGTTTATATTGACACTGGATCAATCCATCTCTTCAAAGATCCCAAAACCACATTTGATAAGCACTGTGAGTCCCGAGGAAGAAAAGCACTATAGAAATATTATCATCATCATCTAATGTTAGCGTATCGCACCCCATAAGAAGCTGCAGGTGGAATGGGATACCCCACCCTAAACAGCAGGGCACACCGAATTTCCACAATCTTGCAGAGTCAAAACACAGTCCAGGACTTTGTTTTGGTTTTTTATTGAGGGGATTAAATTTGAATGGGGAGTAGGGGTATTATGGGATGCCCACTTGACTTAGAACAAACTTCTGGGACAACTTTGCCTATACAGTAAAACCTCAGATTGCGAGTAACGTGGTTAACGAGTGTTTCGCAATACGAGCAGTTTCTTTTTTTTAATACTGACTCGGTTTGCGAGTAGTGTCTCGCATAACGAGTAAGACTTAGCCTTTTTTGCATGCATTACTGCATGTGGCCAGGTTTGCGGGGCACTTGTGAGCCTTGGAGGCTGCCAGAAATTCTCGAAATTCCTCGGAAATACCAAAAGTGTAAACACTTTTCGAGCATTGCCGAGTGATCCCGATGTCTTAGAGGCTCACCAGCGCCCCTGCAAACCTGGCCACATGCGGTATTGCTCCCCTGGAACTGTGGCCATATACAGTACTGCATAGACAAGCAGTGACTGTGGAACGAAGTAACTGAGTTTCCATTGTTTCCTATTGGGAAACATGCTTTGATATAGTCAGGTCCATAAATATTGGGACATAGACACAATTCTAATGTTTTCGGCTTTATACACCACAATGGATTTGAAATTAAACGAACAAGCTGTGCTTTAACTGCAGACTTTCAGCTTTAATTTGAGGGTATTTACATCCAAATCAGGTGAACGGTGTAGGAATGACAACAGTTGGTATATGTGCCTCCCACTTTTAAAGGGACCAAAAGTAATGGGACAGATTAACAATCATAAATCAAACTTTCACTTTTTAATACTTGGTTGCAAATTCTTTGCAGTCAATTACAGCCTGAAGTCTGGAACGCATAGACATCACAGGTCAGGTGATTGACTTGGTCATTGCATAACATTCCACTTCTTTCCCTTAAAAAACTCTTTGGTTGCTTTCGCAGTATGCTTCGGGTCATTGTCAGATGGAGAATGACCCGAAGCATACTGCGAAAGCAACCAAAGAGTTTGAACTGTGAAAGCGCCTTCCAATGAGTTCTGAAGCATTTGGCTGAATATGAGCAGATAATATTGCCCGAAACACTTCAGAATTCATCCTGCTGCTTTTGTCAGCAGTCACATCATCAATAAATACAAGAGAACCAGTTCCATTGGCAGCCATACATGCCCACGCCATGACACTACCACCACCATGCTTCACTGATGAGGTGGTATGCTTTGGGTCATGAGCAGTTCCTTTCCTTCTCCATACTTTTCTCTTCCCATCACTCTGGTGTAAGTTGACCTTGGTCTCATCAGTCCATAGGATGTTGTTCCAGAACTGTGAAGGCTTTTTTAGATGTTGTTTGGCAAACTCTAATCTGGCCTTCCTGTTTTTGAGGCTCACCAATGGTTTACATCTTGTGGTGAACCCTCTGTATTCACTCTGGTGAAGTCTTCTTACTGGGTTTCGTATGGTGGAGTAGTCACTTCGTACCACCACCATCACAGTACCGCACCCGTACATACCGACGGTTACCTTGACCAAGAGAACATAAATAACTACTACACTGACGACTGTTTTCGTCGTCCTACTTAAGACTTCACAAAGCCCGTTATAATAGACGAGTATAAGTCGGTTTACGAAGTCTTGAGTAACCTTCCGCGAAAGTGTCAAGTTTGAGAAACCAACGAAAGCGTCATACGAAGCCCAGTAAGAGGTAGACTGTTACTGGGC
>BLSH010408486.1:192806-215402 GCA_018402905.1 Glandirana rugosa | reverse complement strand
AGTAAGGAAAACTGTTTTTTTTTTTGCAAAATTGTCGCTCTTTTTTTGTTTATAGCGGCGATCAGAAATGACGCAGAAGGGATCAAATACCACCAAAAGAAAGCTCTATTTATGGGAAAAAAAGGACGCAAATTTCGTTTGGGTACAACGTCGCATGGCCGCGCAATTGTCAGTTAAAGCGACGCAGTGCCGAATCGCAAAAAGTGCTCTGGTCCTAAAGGTGAAAATCCTTCCGGGGCTGAAGTGGCTAAGGTGGTGAGTCACACAGCCATTTGCAATCGAGCGTGTTCTGACATGTCCTAACTTGCAGTCTTCTGGGTTGCAGACCAGTGGACTCAGCCTTTACGGAGTAGTAGAAGAAATAATACGTGTGTGCATTGCACTGTTGGCAGAAAATAAGTGACAAGAATCTGGAGCAGCGGATGAACATCCAATTGTGCATGAAAGTTAGCAAAACTGCAAGTGAAACTTTCGCTCTCTTACAATTGGCTTATAGTGTGGGAGCAATTATAATACCTTGTGTGCATTATATTTTGCCTGCGCTAATAAGCGCACTTTTCAGCTCTTTTGCATAATGCATTTGAGTGCACTCGTGTTAAAGCAAGTAAGACAGACACCATAGCTGTTCTCACATTGCAAGCTCAAAAAACAGTCCTGCCTATCAATGCTTGCTGGTTTAATTTATAGGGTTGAATCAGGGATAACAAAAGGACTTGATGGCTTCACAATCAGCCAATCAGCCTCCAAGGCACAGTCACATGACACGAGCTCAATACAAAACAACAACCAATGACACACTTGTTTATATTCAAACGATACAATAGAAGAGGCGTGCATGCATGTGGAATGACTGGCCAACCTGGATGAGCTACAGCCGTTGGGTGGGTGGAGATGAACGCTCCAGGTAACAATGAAAGCCATGTGGAAACATGGCTTCCATTGAAACCAATGCGTTATCTCACAGAGGCCCTCCAAGCGAAGGCCCGAACTGCTATTACAACGAATCACTATCAAATACAGCTCTATGAACTATACTCCATAGCGATTATACTACTGTTCCATTAAAGGGTAAATTATGCACAAAGGAATATAGCTGTAGATTTCTGTCACATTGATCAGATGCGACAGAAAGCTTACAGACCATTATCCTTACATAAAAGGCTATACTGATTCCATACTGCAAGTACATTGCGGCCAAGCAGATCAATCTGTACATAATACAGGGGCCCCCCCGATTGACGGTAATGCACCCGCGCCACAGAACGTGCATCGCACCTCAAAGATCCGGACCGGTGTTTGCTCCAGCGTTGACCGCTCAGAGCGCCTGCCGGCCGGAATGATTGGGTGGGTAGCGTGTGGTTACCAAATAATGGAAGGTTTCCATTGTAAGTAGCCTTTCCTCAATATCGGTTAAAGCCATATTCGCTGTACACAGCGAATACCGGTAAACCGACACTGGGAGACACTGTGACAATACATAATAAACATATCCTAAATTTCTACAATAGTGAACGTTCCATGAGGAAATCAAGTGTTTTTGAATGGCATAGGAGGTTTAAGGAGGGATGGGAAGATGTCCATGATGATGCAAGATGTGGGCAACCAAAAACGCAAAGGACGGGTGAGAGTGCAAACCCTTGTACACTCTGCTGTTGTGTTCTTTAGATCATAGGGATACTGATAGGGATATTAGGGGTTCACAGAACATGGTAGAACCATGGTCAACCAACGTTTTTAGTTTGAAACTTTGAAAAGATTACTGGAATCTGTTCCTGGGGAGCAGACCGGAACTCTGGCCTGACAAGAGGATTCTCCACCACGACGCCTGCTCGGGTGCCGCCATTGCGAGGGGGAGGGAGGGGCCAGGAGTGCCAGCAGGGGACCCAAGAAGAGGAGGATGGGGCTGTTCTGTGCAAAACCATTACACAGAGCAGGTAAGTATGACATGTTTATTTTTGTTTTTGAAATAAAAAAATGATTGTCTTTATTATCACTTCAAACACATACCTCCTGAGGAAGCTCGTTATCTGTGAAACGCGTTGGCCGGAAGACTTTATTATCCTACATGAAGGTTATGAGAGGAAACATAAGGTGCGCCATCTTTGTATATGGATAGGATACAATGTATTGGGTTATACGTTAGAACAGTGTGTTGGTGTTTATAATGAAAATATGTTCACAAAATTACCAGACTTTTTTCTTTAATGAATAATAAGACAGCAATATTCAGAATATTGTTTGACATCTGCAAACGTTGAATATTTTGGTAGCCCAAACAAAGAGATTATTTCAATAAATTTGTTGTTACCAATTGAAAGTAATCTCTAGTTTATTACTTTGTGTCGTTTACAATCTAATCCCTGCCCTCTAAAAGATCCAACTCCAAATGGGTCTAACTGCCCCCTAACGAATAGAATCCGAGGCTTATGGGGTTAACAGAAGTTCCCTGGTATGGTTATATATCTTGAGTTCTAGGGTCTACATATCTGTTATGGCTTCTCCTGCTCCTCTGCTGGATCCATACTCCATGTCACGGGGAATGCAAACAGAGAAAAAGACACCCCAATGTTTCCAGGAAAAGAAGGCCAGAACCCTAGCATGCAGACCTCACAAATGGAGCCTTCAAGAAACAGATGTCCACAGGTGACTTAGTCCACCAAACTCCACCTATACCTAAAATATAGCTGTACCCCTTTAAAAACTAATTATTTTTTAATCACACATCTACAGTATCTAATGTATGGACTGAACAGTTCCACCCACTATATATCAATTAGACATGGGCTTGGCCAAAAATTTTGTTTGTTTTCCTTTCATTCAAACGAACCTTCAGTAATTTTCGAATTCAGAAGTTTTTGAAAATTTGGTAATTGGAAAATGCCGAAATTCGGAAATTCAAAAATCGGAAGTAGAGAATCCGAAAATTTGGTAATTCGGAAATTTTCTAAAATTCTGTAATTTTCAAATTCGAACATTCAGTAATTTTCAAAAGATCGGTAATTCGAAAATGCAGAAATTCGAGAATGCCGAAATTGGCAAATTCGGATAATCGGAAGTAGAGAATTTGAAAATCCAAAAATTTGGAAATAGGAAAGAAAATCCAAAAATTAAAACATTTGGAAATTCGAAAATAAGAAAGAAAATTTGAAATAATAACTAACTAATAAATAACTATTAAATTATAGGTATTGGAATTTCCTTTAAAATTTAGCTGTTAATGAACGTAAATACAAGTTTATCACTAACAGCCAAATATTCAAAAAAATTCAATACCTATAATTTGATAGTAATAGTTATTATTAGTTATCATTTCAGATTTTGAAATTATCGGATTTTCCGATTTTCGAAGTGCCAGATTTTCCAATTCTCGAATTTTGGATTTTCCGATTCATGAAATTACTGAATTCGAAAAACAAAAATTTGGAAAAATTCGAATTTTGGAAATTCAAATTCGTCCGAATTAACAAATTTTGAAAAATTTGTTAACAAATGAATTCGGAACAAAACAAATTGCACATGTCTAATGTCAATGTACACGATGTACAATAGCTTCAGCAGGTGTTTGTACTTTGATGTCTAATCAGACTTCCTTTATAAGTAAAACATTTCCCACACTCTCAACATGAACAGGGCCCGCACGGGTGTGAGTTCTCTGGTGATAAAGAAGGCTTCTTTTTTCAAAAAATGATTTCCCGCACTCCAGACATAAAAAAGGGCGCTCACCCACATGTCTTCTCTGGTGTGCAAGAAGTTTTGCTTTCTCAATGAAACCTTTCCCACAGTCAGAGCATAAATAAGGACGCTCAGCCACGTGAATTTTCTGGTGTCTACGAAGTTTTTCTCTCTCAGTGAAACTCTTCCCGCACTGTGAACATGAAAAGGGTCGCTCCCCTGTGTGAACTCTCTGGTGTGTAAGAAAGCTCACTTTCCTAGAGAAACGCTTCCCGCAATCGGAGCATAAAAAAGGATATTCACCCGTGTGAATTCTCTGATGGGTACGCAGTTCTGTTTTCCGAGAGTAACATTTCCCACAGTCTGAACACAAATAGGGACGCTCACCCGTGTGACTTCTCTGGTGTCTACGAAGGTCTCCTTTTTGAAGAAAACCTTTCCCACACTCTAAACAAGGGAAAGGACGCTCACCAGTGTGACTTCTCTGGTGTGTAAGAAGAACGCTTTTCTCAGTGAAAGACTTTCCGCACTCTGAGCAGGAAAAGGGACGCTCCCCGGTGTGAATTCTCTGGTGCACAAGAAGGTTTGATTTATGAATGAAGCATTTCCCGCACTCCAAGCATGCAAAGGGGCGCTCACCCGTGTGACTTCTCTGGTGTATAAGGAGCGCTCTGTTTTCAGCGAAAGAATTCCCACACTCTAAACATGAAAATGATCTCTTGCCTGTGTGGACTCCTTTATGCCTTAAAGAAGATTCATTGAGATTTGATGGATCTGTTAATCTCTCTGTACTGTGGGAACTCTGGTGGATAACTGAAGTCATAGTTTGTGTTTGATCAGAAGATTTCTCGGGAAAAGGGTGATCCATTGATACCTCCAAATGATGAGGTCTTTGTTGTGTAATTTGAGTAATGAGTGTTACTCCTGAAGAATTGTGTGCAGTGTCATTATCTTCTACATTATAATCTAGAGATTTAATAAGATCTCCCTCCAAAGTATTCCTATTCCAAACATCTGTTTGTCCATCTGTTGAAAAGAGAAAGTTTGAGAATGGCAAAAGTTGGAGAACAGCTAAAAACATCATATATTGAGGAACAGAGATGGACCTTTCATATGGTGTACAGTATCTCCGCCTCATTTGTTGGGAACATGACGTTATATTGAGGAACAGAGATGGACCTTTCATATGGTGTACAGTATCTCCTCCTCATTTGTTGGGAACATGACGTTATATTGAGGAATGGAGATGAACCTTTCATATGGTGTACAGTATCTCCTCCTCATTTGTTGGGAACATGACGTTATATTGAGGAACAGAGATGGACCTTTCATATGGTGTACAGTATCTCCTCCTCATTTGTTGGGAACATGACATTATATTGAGGAACAGAGATGGACCTTTCATATGGTGTACAGTATCTCCTCCTCATTTGTTGGGAACATGACGTTATATTGAGGAATGGAGATGAACCTTTCATATGGTGTACAGTATCTCCTCCTCATTTGTTGAGAACATGACGTTATATTGAGGAATGGAGATGGACCTTTCATATGGTGTACAGTATCTCCTCCTCATTTGTTGGGAACATGACGTTATATTGAGGAACAGAGATGGACCTTTCTTATGGTGTACAGTATCTCCTCCTCATTTGTTGGGAACATGACGTTGTATTGAGGAATGGAGATGTACCTTTCATATGGTGTACAGTATCTCCTCCTCATTTGTTGGGAACATCACGTTGTATTGAGGAATGGAGATGGACCTTTCATATGGTGTACAGTATCTCCTCCTCATTTGTTGGGAACATGACGTTGTATTGAGGAATGGAGATGGACCTTTCATATGGTGTACAGTATCTCCTCATTTGTTGGGAACATGACGTTATATTGAGGAATGGAGATGGACCTTTCATATGGTGTACAGTAGTATCTCCACCTCATTTGTTGGGAATAGGACATTATATTGAGGAACAGAGATGGACCTTTCATATGGTGTACAGTATCTCCTCCTCATTTGTTGGGAACATGACGTTATATTGAGGAATGGAGATGGACCTTTCATATGGTGTACAGTATCTCCTCCTCATTTGTTGGGAACGTGACATTATATTGAGGAATGGAGATGGACCTTTCATATGGTGTACAGTATCTCTGGAGGTATCATGGGATGTCCATCTGAGATATTTATTTTCCATATATCTGTTGGAAAGCAAGTTTTAAATAAAGGTTATAAAAACGATTGATGCCCTGCATTCAGAAGTTATATATGTTGGTCTAGCACCCAACAGTAACTCTGCACTGAGACTATTGTAATAATATGGTGTGTGAATGGAGGTGGACCTTCCTCAACCTCATGTATTCAAATAATGAAAACATACTAAAAAATGGAGATGGACCTTTCATATGGTGTACAGTATCTCCTCCTCATTTGTTGGGAACATGACGTTATATTGAGGAATGGAGATGGACCTTTCATATGGTGTACAGTATCTCCTCCTCATTTGTTGGGAACATGATATTATATTGAGGAATGGAGATGGACCTTTCATATGGTGTACAGTAGTATCTCCACTTAATTTGTTGGGAAGATGACATTATATTGAGGAACAGAGATGGACCTTTCATATGGTGTACAGTATCTCCTCCTCATTTGTTGGCAACATGACGTAATAATGAGGAACAGAGATGGAGCTTTCCTATGTTGTACAGTATCTCCTCCTCATTTGTTGGGAACATGACATTATATTGAGGAACGGAGATGGACCTTTCATATGGTGTACAGTATCTCCACCTCATTTGTTGGGAACATGACATTATATTGAGGAATGGAGATGGACCTTTCATATGGTGTACAGTATCTCTGGAGGTATCATGGGATGTCCGTCTGAGATATTTATTTTCCATATATCTGTTGGAAAGCAAGTTTTAAATAAATGTTATAAAAACGATTGATGCCCTGCATTCAGAAGTCATATATGTTGGTCTAGCACCCAACAGTAACTGTGCACTGAGACTATTGTAATAATATGGTGTGTGAATGGAGGTGGACCTTCCTCGACCTCATGTATTCAAATAATGAAAACATACTAAAAATTGGAGATGGACCTTTCATATGGTGTACAGTATCTCCTCCGCATTTGTTGGGAACATGACATTATATTGAGGAATGGAGATGGACCTTTCATATGGTGTTCAGTATCTCCTCCTCATTTGTTGGTAACATGACATTATATTGAGGAATGGAGATGGACCTTTCATATGGTGTACAGCATCTCCTCATCATTTGTTGGGAACATGATGTTATATGGAGGAATGGAGATGGACCTTTCATATGGTGTTCAGTATCTCCTCCTCATTTGTTGGGAACATGACGTTATATTGAGGAATGGAGATGAAGCTTTCATATGGTGTATGGTATCTTCAACTCATTTGTTGGGAATATTGAGGAACGTTATATTGAGGAATGGAGATGGACCTGTCATATAGTTTACAGTATCTTATCCTTCTGTAGCCATGTGCTCCATTGAGAGTGGCTGAAAGTAGTGGTTCACCTCCTAGCTGACCTCAATCACACCATATCACACATCCAGAGACACTGACCAGGCCGGCTTTTGTTTTTGTTGTTTTATTGGGGGAAATCACTTGAATACGGATTTACTGTGGGATTCCCAGTATAATTATATTACAAAGTTGGCACCTACAAGCCTGTATGTGTGCGCTGACACTGCAGACTGTTACTTCTTTACCCTCCAGCTCAGTACTGGGTTTCCAGCCTAAAAAGGAATTTATTAGGCCTCTACTCAGGGTTAGCACGTGGCGAGGCCTACCGTGTCCCGACAGGACCTCAGGAACACCCATTACAGGCAAGGGGCACACGGGCCCCTGACTGTGCAGAAAAGTACTTCTGTGCTAAGCGGGCCTTTGACGGACTACAACACCCATCCCATTGCTAACTCCAGTCCCCTAGGCCTTCTTCTCTTTTCCTCAGAGACTCTCTCCTTCCCTTGACTTACCTCCAAGGCTCCCACAGACTGTCCCCTTTCCTCTCCCAGCCTGCTCTAGCACTTTCTCTCCTTCAGTCCCAGGGACCGCCACTCACCGCACCGGTGGGTTCCTTAAAGTGTCTCACTGTGTAGCACCTCTGCTGTTCTACTGTTCCTCCTGTGCTGCTCCAAGGATCTGTCTCCTCCCTGGCTGCACCCAAACTCCCATGCCCCAAGGTCACCCTCCCCAGACTGGGGATGACCTCCCGGGTAGGGGCCTGCTCCACAGCGCCTCTGCTACATCTCCAACTTTCCACCCGACACTACTAACCCAGATTGGACTGACTGAGTATTTAAGGAGGCCTGCCCCCTGCCAACCCTGCATGGGGATTGGTCACGGGTCCTGAGAATACTCCAGATGGCTCCACCTATCTTCCAGCTTTCTGCCCAGAGACCAACACCAGGTGTCTGGATACAGAGAGGATGGTTCTGGTGGCCTCATCTGTTTAGTCCACCCAATCCTCCCTGAGCCTCTCCTCCCAGCTCAGATCAAAACACCCAGGCCTGCACATTACAGTGAGGCCTGACTAAATTTACCTTTCCTAGCCAAAAAACCTGCTAGAAAAAAAACGCACTTACACTATGGGGGTGCTACACTTCTTTATTTGGACATTGGGTGATGTGATAGGTACATTGATGACGTTCCTACTGTCATTTGTTAAAGGGTCATAATCTTTTCTTTACTGAAGGATGTGAAGTCCACTATGTTGAACAAGGACAGCACAGACAGTACAATTAGAGAAAAAAGGGTTTACCCTTGCTGCTGGGAATTGGGAACAAGGACAGCACAGACAATTTAATTAGAGGGAAAACGGTTTACCCTTGCTACTGGGTATTGGGAAGGGCCTTTTTTTAACCTGGACAGAACAAACTCTGAAAAATGTAATGGGGTTCCTGTCCTCCACTGAATCAACTGTAGGTTTGAGATTGCTGCATGGACATGTGTTATTTTTCATCCTATAAATTTTATACACATAGACGTAAAATGCAAATATAAACTGGGAATAATGAGGATGGGGACATCTCTCTGGTGGGTTGCCATTACTGGATCCATCTGTAGGAAACACACACACTGACTGAATACATTGTTTCTATGTGTTTATCAGATGATGAAGGATCTAGGTGGACCCTCCATACTGCTCTCCTTTACAATAAAGTCTCCTCTTACCCGGTGATGTGAGGGGCGGCTGATTCTCCATCATGACGTCCTTGTAGAGATCCTTGTGTCCTTCTAAATACTCCCACTCCTCCATGGAGAAATAGACAGTGACATCCTGACACCTTATAGGAACCTGACACACACAATGATACAGTCACCATCCAGACACATCCCTTGTCTGTTACTGGATAATGTCCCAGAATTCCCAGCACCGCTCACCTCTCCTGTCAGCAGCTCAGTGATCTTGTTGATAACTTCTAGAATCTTCTTGGCACTGGTTACCTCTGTTGTCATGCAGTGAGGTGGAGGCACTGTGATGGGCGATGTCCTGAGAAGATGGCTGCTGGGTGTTAATGGATTACCAGATATTGTCTTCACTACTTTATGTTCCTGTGTAAAGCAAGAAAGTAGTAATTTTCACAACAGATTTCCCAGAATCCTCCCCACCTCTCCAGTCAGGTCTGTATTGTATTAAGTGAAACAAGAAAGATGTCATGTAACCTCCCAGAATCCTCCTCACCTCTCCGGTCAGCAGGTAGATGATCTCCATAGTGAGGTCTAATATCCTTTCACTTGTGTGACTCCGGTCTCCATCCATCTTCATTGAGATGGTCATTAGATCTATTCCAGATCTCTGTAGACAAATAACAAACTGAGAATTATCTGGACTGTACTGGGATGAATAATGCCTGCACTCCAGAGTTATGACACCTCATACTGCATCTTATACTTCAATATGGGACTATGCATCTCCCTGAAACCAGTAAACCAGAGATTTCTTTTAAAGCACTAAGCTATATGTGGACATGACATTGTTCTGTATGCTCAGTGGCCAGGAATGTCTATATTGTGAGCCCGGTCCTATTCGTTTTATGGGACACGGCTATTAGGGTGACATCAATGTGAACAAAACATGCAAACTCCAACAAACTAGACCTGGGGGTCATCTATGCTGTCCATTATCTCAGTTATGAGAGCCAACCTACCTGAGACAGTTTTATGGACAGTTAAATGGTTCTATATTTAGGATGTATCTAGTCTATAGACCAGAGGCTCTGGATGAACAGTTGGATAAATGGTTCTATATTTAGGATGTATCCGGTCTATAAACCAGAGGCTCTGGATGGACAGTTGGATAAATGGTTCTATATTTAAGATGTATCCGGTCTATAAACCAGAGGCTCTGGATGGAAAATTGGATAAATGGTTCGCTATGTAGGCTCAATTCACATCAATGCAGTTTGCTTTTGAGCATTTTTTCAGTGCTTTTTGCAGTGCTTTCTGCGGGGTTTTTACCGTGTTTTTATTGGGATTTGCGGTTTTTGGGTTTTTTTTGGGGGGGGGGGGGGATTTTTTGCTAGGCTTAAAAACGCAAAATGCAAATCGTGGCAAAATCGCTGTAAAAATGCATCAAAATGCATAAAAAATGCATTAGTGTTAATGGAGCCTTAGGATGTATCCGGTCTATAAACCAGAGGCTCTGGAGTAAAAGTTGGATAAATGGCCCTATATTTAGGATGTATCCGGTCTATAAACCAGAGGCTCTGGATGGACAGTTGGATAAATGGCCCTATATTTAGGATGTATCCGGTCTATAAACCAGAGGCTCTGGATGGACAGTTGGATAAATAGGTCTATATTTAGGATGTATCTGGTCTATAAACCAGAGGCTCTGGATGGACAGTTGGATAAATGGTTCTATATTTAGGATGTATCTGGTCTATAAACCAGAGGCTCTGGGTGGACAGTTGGATAAATGGTTCTATATTTAGGATGTATCTGGTCTATAAACCATAACTAACATCACAGTGACTATGGAGGAAGAGGACGGACATGATGGGGGGGTTACTGGGTGTAAATATAAAATAATATCTTATTACCTCCTCTGCTGCCAGTTCCAGCAATGTCTCCTCTCTACTTCCTCCCAACTCACTTCTCACCCGGAACTTCCTGTTCATAAACTACATCACTTCCTATATGATTACATCACTTCCTTTCTGTGCGTTCCACTGATTATGAACGAGATCCTCATTTATTGTGGAATATAAATACTGAAGTGATCCCAGTGTTTCTCTCACGTTCCCCGGGAGGGACACCTTCACTTCCAAGGATTCCTTCCTTCTGTCCCAACTGGCTAGAAGGAACCTCTGGAGGTCTCGGGAGTGAAGCTGGGCCCAAGGCACCGCCGGGATACAGGATGCCATGAGGCCCAAAACTCTGATGGCCCTCAGTGACACCTCCTTGGAGTCGCACAGGGCCGACACCACCCCCCTGAACTTTCTCTACCTTTTCTGGGGGGAGAAAAATTCTCTGCACTACCGAATCCACGCGGTAACCCAGGAACTGCTTTGTCTGAGATGGCTCTAGGGAGGACTTCTCCCGGCTGATCATCCATCCTAGGCTTTCCAGGGTGGAAATCACTCTGTCCCGATCTGACAACAGCTGGTCTTGAAATGAGTTGTAGATCAGCATGTCGTCCAGGTATGGAATCAGGGCACTTCCTTGGAGGTGGAAAAATGAGACCACCTCGGCGAGGACCTTTGTAAAGATCATTGGGCTGCAAGCCAGCCCAAAGGGAAGTGTCCTGAATTGCCAGTGTTGAACCCCTCGCTTCATCTTGATTGCAAAGCGTAGGAATCTCTTGTGCTCCAGGGCAATGGGAACATGGAGGTAGGCGTCCTTCAGATTCAGCGTGATCATAAAAACTCCCTCCAAGAGGTGTCTCCTGACCGTGTAGATTCTTTCTATACAGAACCTTTTGTATCTTAGGTGTTTGTTCAGCTTCCACAAATTGATAATCAGTGGGAACTTTCCCGAGGGCTTCACCACCACAAAAATGTGGGAGTAAAACCCCCGCCCCCACTGACTTGCTGGAACTGGGACGACGACCTGATCCACCAAATCCCTGACACTTTCCAAGAGCCCTTCCGCTTTCTGCGGATCCAGGGACAGGTGTGTTAGCACAAAATTTTGAGGCGGGTTGGATTGGAACTCCAACCTGTACCCCTCCTGTATCAGGTGGAGAATGTATGGGCTCTGAGTAATTTTCTTCCACTGGGGGAGAAACCACCTGAGCCTTCCACCAAACTGTGGGTTGGCGTCACTTTGATTCCTTAATGGAAGGAGCGGGACCGGAAAAAAGGATTCTTCCCTTCGGTTTTCCCTTCCCGAACCCCCACCTTTTGCCTGCCTCCTTCTTACCCTTGGACCTGTCCTTGGCAGGGGGGCCTTGAAAAAATTTTCTTTCCTTGCCCATTTTGGGCTTCACAGGTAACCTCTTTCCTTTTTCCACTGAACAGGACAGCTCTAAGCTCGTCCCAAATAGCAGAGAACACTCGAAGGGTATCCCACAAAGTCACGACTTGGACATGAAGTCTCCATCCCACGTCTTTACCCAAAGTGCCCTCCTGGCTGAATTTACGAGGGCTGCTGATTTTGCAGTTGTCCTTACCGTTTCAACTGCCGAGTCAGCGAGAAAGGCTACCGCCTTCCCAATCACCTCCAGGGAATCCAAAACCTCCTTGGAACTTGTTCCTCTGGATACATGCTCCCCCAACCTGCCTAACCAGGCATTCGTGCTCCTGGCAACGCAAGCTGAAGTCAATGCCGGTCCCATCGCCGCTGCATTGGCCTCCCAGGCTCTACGCAGTAATGTCTCTGACTTTCTGTCCATCTGATCAGGGATGCTGCCTGCATCCTCAAAGGAGAGGTCTGAGCGTTTGGATACCTGGGCCAAGGAGGCATCCAGCCTGGGAACTTTGAGGAATTTTTCCTCATCTTCCTCGTTAAAGGGGCACCTGCGTTTCTAGGTATTCAGCCTCAAAACCTTCCTCCCTGGTTCCTTCCATTCCATCAGAATTATATCCCTGAGGGACTGGTGGACCACAAGAGATTTTCCCTGTGGTTTAGATAGCCCCCTGTACATGCTGTCTTGGGCTGAAACCTTTTGTGATAGCTGCTGGATCCCCTCAGAGGAACAGATCGCCTTCAAAAGGCCTTCCATATCCTCCGTTGAAAACAGGTGTCTGCCAGACCTAGACTCCTCACTATCCGGGCTATCCTGATTGGGATCCTCCCCCTCCTCTGAGGAGCTTAGCTCCGAAGGGTCAGCCTCCTGTTCCTCAGAGACATGCCCCGTTGGAGTTCTAAAGGTCCCCCTTGTACTACTCCTGGAGGTTCCTTCCTGGGAAGATGAACCCTCCCCACAAGATAGGGCCTGATTTCCGCTACCTGAGCCCCCGGAGGCAGCTTTAAAGGCCTGAAGAGTAGAAATCATCTCAGACTGTAAAGCAAGGCAATCCTTCATGACTTGTGCTGTCTCTTTGCCTGCTAGTTTATGGATACATTTAAAGCAGAACGGCTTTGTGTGCCCCTGGGGGAGTTTGTCGTTGAAATAGCCGCAACATTTAGAGCAGGACAGAGCCTTAGATCTAGTGGCTGACCCCTGGGCTGGATGCTCCGTTCCTGAAAGGGAAAAAAAAAAACAGACCCAGAAATACCACATTAGATCCTAAGCCATATAGGAAGTTTCCTGACCTGCCACTCAGGAAAGTCCTAGTCAAGAGCTGCCAAACCAGCATGCTACCAGTGAGGGGGGTGAGGAATAGGGCCCCCCCGTCCAGTCTAGCCTCCCCCCCGTTCCTTCCACTGGGTAGACTCACCCCCTGTGGTCTTCTCAAGCGCTGAGGCCTCCTCAAGCCTGCTTTCGCTCTCCATTGCTGGCCCCACACTCTTGGGGAGCCGTTCTAGCGGAGAGGAGAAAGCCTGGACCCCCTCTCCTGCTGTCTTCATGTGCTTTGCACGCCGCTGGCCACCGCCATTTTGACAGAGTCCACCTGGAAATTACCTCTAGTGGCGGAAAGGACAACAGACACGTGCGCACATGCGCCGTCGTCACTTGGAAGTCCGTGTCGTTCTAACCGCTCTATCCCAAGCACCGCTGGGAGGCTGAGACACCCGGCTCCAGCAACACCACTGGGAGGAAGTGAACAATGGACAATTCATGGCAGGATCACAAAAAAAAAAAAAATGTGACTGCCACACGAGCCACCGGTCCAAGGTCACCAGGTGCCGTCAAGAGGAAGAGATCCTATGTCTTCAGGAAGTCTCCCATAGCTACGCTGGCCGTCAGAGTACTTTACCTGTGAGGGGGTGCTCCTTCCCAGTGCACATATAGACAGGCTCCTCTGCCCATCCACCATTATCAAGTAGGAGGAGGGAGTGGGAATATGGTCCCTCAGGTCCTGGGTGACACCACTGTCCCCAGGGTCCCCCAGCTATCGGGGGGGGGGGCTCTTGTGCCATCTACCACTTTCAGGCTGTCCTCCCCCCTCCCTAGTTTAAAGGGGAAACCCTCCAGGACTGAGCCTTTTTTGCTCCCGGCCGGCATCCACCACTGGTCTGCCCCAGGGCTGGTGTCTGAGGGGGACCTAAGCCCCAGGCCTTGATCCAAAGGGAAAAAGAAAACAAAATGTTTCACTGCACCCTGTGGGAAACACAATCAAAAACTGAGGGGCAGAGGGAGGGTGGGGCCTTTTAAACTCGGTTCTTGATTGTGTTTCCTGTCCAGGTGAGACCAGTCATCTCTCAGATGTGCATTCTGGAGGAATGACTAGAGAAAAAAAAAAAAAAAGTATACTCACCCCAAGTCGCTTGTTGCTAGGTGGTCTCTAATCTGGCCCTATTAGGTCCTAGGCTCTTCTCCTCCCTTCCTGCTTCCCCTGGCCTCCTGGGAGATGCGACTCATTTCCCAGGAGTCAGTGGGCTTCCCTGTACTGTAAAATCATGTTGTTATTTCCAGACAGGAAATTACACGCTTTAAGGCGAACTGAGATCGAGGAGTGCATGTTGGTTACACACAGATGGGCTTCAGGTGCCCTCACCTAAAATGGAAAAGTCCAGCAGTGAGAGAAACAAAATTGTGAGTAAAAAATACATGGAATTAGTAGGCGGTTTGAAAGTAAGGAAACAAAAGGTTACATCTATTTAGTATTAAAAGAGTGGATGCCAAAAAAAAAAAAAAATTCTGTGCGAAACTCCGCTTTAAAGGTGTTAAGTTACCATAACTTTGCAACATGAGTGAACCCAGAGTGTCAGGGGTGGTGGAGGACCCTCTGAGTGAAAAAAAAAACCAAGGGGGAATGGATTTCTTAAGCAACCCCTAAGGGGGCAGCGCTACAAGACAAAACCAGGGACAGTCTTGGTCCAGGGACAGTGCCCTCAATCCAGGGACATCTGGTCACCCTACCCTAAAGGTCAAACCCAAAGCAAAAATTACAAGTATGTATTGGTGCCAATGAAACACACACAAGCCAATTTACAGTTAAACATAAAGGGTTATTTATTTACAAGGCAAAAAAATTAAATAAATAAAACATACCACCAAAATTTCAAGGTTATTGGGGAGGCCGCTGTTGCACTGGGGGGGGGGGGGTGTGTTGGAGGAGGAGTGGGGAGGCTAGGGTTGATTAAGGGAGGCAGACAAGAGGGGGGTAGATGGGATAGGGCAAAATTGGGAAGCAGATGAGAGGTTGGAAGTCTGCACCCCCAGAGCCACTTCTATTTTTTCCATATGTTGCAACAATTTGCACTGCAGCTCACAGCTTTTGCTCATTTGTTGCTTGCATCCGACTATCGTTGGGATCAATTGTTGGAGCGCTAAACCAGTCTTCCGAATGTCATCAAGTTGTTGCTGCAGGATGGCAGTGTGTTGCTGAGCCATGATTAGCATTTGATTATTATGAGTCTGGCAGTCCAGCCTTAGCTGATCCAAGGTTTGCAGGTGGAGCAGTAGGATCCGTTCCAAAGTATTACTCTCATTGGAAGAACTCCATTCCTTCCATAGTTTATCCGCATACTCAAGGAGCCTTTCAAAGATTTGTACAAGTCGGTCATCTGCGGTTAGTGGTGCAGATCTAGCTGCATCCAAATTTGGCTGAAAGAAAAACAAAAAAACAAAACAAAGGGGGAATGATCAAAAGGAGTGTTTAGGACAGCACAAGTGTACAGTAAGGGGGGGGGGGGGGTAAAAAGTCTGCACACCCCGGTTAAAATGTCAGCTTTCTGTGATATAAAAAGCGGAGACAAAGATCAATCATTTCAGAACTTTTTCCACCTTTAATGTGACCTATTGTACAACTCAGTTGAAAAACAAACTGAAATCTTTTAGGTAGAAGAAAGTAAAAATAAAACTAAAATATGGTTGCATAAGTGTGCACACCCTTAAATACTTTGTTGAAGCACTTTGATTTTATTACAGCACTCAGTCTTTTTTCGAGTCTCAGTATGGCACATCTTGACTTGGCAATATTTGCTCCCTGAAAACACTCCAAATCTGTCAGATTGTGAGGGCATCTCCTGTGCACAGCCCTCTTCAGATCACCCCACAGATTTTTTAATCAGATTCAGGTCTTGGCCATTCCAAAACGTTAATCTGGTGAAGCCATTGTTTTGCTGGTTTGGATGTACGCTTTGGGTCGTTGTGTTGAAAGATGAAGTTGCTCTTCATGTTCAGCTTTCTAGCAAAAGCCTGAAGGTTTTGTGCCAATATTGACTGGTATTTGGAACGGTTCATAATTCCCTCTACCTTGACCAAGGCCCCTGTTCCACCTGAAGAAAAACAGCCCCAAAGCATGATGCTGCCACCACCATGCTTCACTGTGGGTATGGTGTGCATAGGTGTGCGCACCCTATTGCATTAGGGTGTGCACCACAAACATGCGTGTGTGTCAGGGGCATTGCTAGGTCTACAAAAGATCTGGGGCTAGAGCCCATAGCAGCAAAGTAGAGTCATACGCTTGAGTGGGTATATATATATATATATATATATATATATATATACACACACACATTGTTAGATTTATGCAGATCCCCCTTACATCAGGGTCCCCAGAGAGCCCCTTCCTGACATCAGGGTCCACATAGAGCCCCACCTTACAGCAGGGTCCCCAGAGAACCTCCCCATACATCAGGGTACCCAGAGACTCCCCATACATCAGGTGGAGGCGAGGGCCGAGCTGGAGCCTGTGCTACCACGGTTCAGTCTGCCCCTGCCTCCCGGACCGAGACATACCTGATATATATATATATTATATATATATATATATATATATATATATATATATATATATATCTCTCTATCAGAAGGGCAGAGATCGGGGTCAGTAGTTTATTTTATAAAAATTTTTACAATTTTGTTTTATTTTTTACAATATTATATTTTATTTTATTTAGGAGCACTGCTGGGGGGGCTTTGGTGAGATATCAGGGTCTAAACAGACCCCTGATGTGTTATTTTTGAGACAGCGAAAGAGACGGAGGACAGATTCCCCCGTTCCTTTCTCAGCAGCCTGGCAGCAGAGGGAATCTGCACAGTACAGGGCGATTAGGGTGTGCCCAGGCACACCTTCCACCCTATGTGCGCACGCCTATGATGGTGTTCTTTCGATGATGTGCAGGGTTTTTGCGCCAAACATATTTAGGAACCATGGCCAAAAAGTTAAACCTTCGTTTCATCAGATCAGAACACATTTTCCCACATGCTTTTGGGAGACTTTAGATGTGTTTTTGCAAAATTTAGCAGGGCTTGGATGCTTTTCTTCATAAGAAAAGGCCTCCGTCTTGCCACTCTACGCCATAGCCCAGATACTATATATGAAGAATACGGGAGATGGTTGGCACATGCATCACACAGCCAGTACTTGCGAGATATTCCTGCAGCTCCTTTAACCACTTGCCGACCGCCCGCCGCAGCGTGACGGCAGCAAGATGGCTCGTTATCGCAATAACTAGTATTGTGAGCGCATACGTGCCGCCGGAGGTGCGCTCACTGTGTTCCGGGGGGGCTCGATCGCTGCCAGCTACCTGCGATGGCCTCCCCGCAGTGAGAGAATGGAGGAGGTCTGTGTATGTAAACACGGATCTCTGTTCTCAGAGGGGGAAAGGACGTGATCACAGGCTTTCTGTATATGGAAGCCATGATCACTCCCCTTCCCCTGCCAGCCCAGCCCACATACAGTTAGAACACACTGAGGGAACACAGTTAACCCTTAGAGCGCCCCCTCCAGGTTAACCCCTTCACTGCCAATGGCATTTACACAGTAATCAGTGCATTTTTATAGCACTGGTCGCTGTATAAATGCCAATGGTCCCAAAAAAGTGTCAAAATGGTCCGACATGTCCGCTGCAATATCGCAGTACCGCTAAAAATCGCAGATTGCCGCCATTACTAGTAAAAAGTTAAAAAATAAAAACCCCAGAAATTATCATTTCGTAAACGCGGAAACTTTTGCTCAAGCCAATCAAACGCCAATTGCGATTTTTTTTTTTTGACCAAAAATGAAGAATATAAAATCGGCCAAAACTGATGAAAAAATGTTTATTTTTTTTTTTTTGGGATTTGTATTTTAGCAACAAGCAACAAAAATCTTTTTTTTTTGTAAAATTGGCGCTCTTTTTTATAGCGGTGATTAGAAGTGACGCAGAGGGGATCAAATACCAAAAGAAAGCTCTATTTGTGGGGAAAAAAGGAAGCATATTTCGTTTGGGTACAACATCGCACGACCGCGCAATTGTCAGTTAAAGCGACACAGTGCCAAATCACAAAAGTGCTCTGGTCCTAAAGTGTGAAATCCTTCCGGGGCTGAAGTGGTTAATATTGCTGTAGGCCTCTTGACAGCCTCCCTGACCAGTTTTCTTCTATTCTTTTCATCAATTTTGGAGGGACGTCCAGTTCTTGGTAATGTCACTGTTGTGCCATATTTTCTCTACTTGATGAAGATGGTCTTCACTGTGGTCCATGGTATATCATATTCCTTGGAAATTCTTTTGTACCCTTCTCCTGACAGATACCCTTTAACAATGAGATCCCTCTGATGATTTGGAAGCTCTCTGTGGACCATGGCTTTTGCTGTAGGATGCAACTAAGAAAAATGTCAGGAAAGACCTACTAGAACAGCTGAACTTTATTTGGGTTAATTAGAGGCACTTTAAAATGATGGCATGTGTGTACTGACTCCTAATTTAGAAGTTTACTGGGTGTCAAAAATCTATCAGGTACCACATCCCTCAATTTTAAAAAAAATCGTTAGAAGAGGAGAAACATTGGACTTTAGGTGCCAAGACGCAAACAAATATATAAAAAACAACAAATTTATTTACACAGCATTTAAAAAATGCAAGATACATTACAAACAGTGTCCATGTGGTTAAAAGGTGATACAGTTACATCAATTCTCTACATGTTTCGCCATAAAGTGGCTTCCTCAGGAGAATTTTTTGACGGTAGTGTTTTCTATAACCAATAACATAATTAGAACATACAAATGTCAAACGGATTTATAGTTAGTCAAAACTCTTGGAGATGTATGCCTCCCCCCATCCCCAAGGGCTCCCCTCTCACCTGAGTCACAATGAGTCAAACAAAAATATGGCTCATATAGCAGGAGGACATCTTGTGCAAGGTGACCATAGAGGGGGATGAAGACCCCAAAAAGGTTAGCCTATCTGAGAGGATAAAGAGAAACCATCTAGGTACATACCAAGATTGGTTTAGTCAAAGACAATCTATTTATATGGCCAGAGAAAAACCCACCTGTGACTAGGTTCTAACTCAGGACTAAAATCCAAAACCTTCAGATATTCTAGACAATCAAATGGCTGGAAACTGATAGTATCAGTCACTTTGCCCCTCTCTATGGTCACCAGATATCCCTGCAAAAGATGTCCTCCTGCTATTTGAGCCTTATTTTTGTTCGTTTCTGACTCATTGTGACTCAAGTGAGAGGGGAACCCTTGGGGAATGGGGGGGGGGGGGGGGGGGGGGGGGCATGCATCTCCAAGAGTTTTGATATTGTGTATGTACTAAATATATATAATATATATATGTACAGTATGTTCCAATTATATTATTTTTGGTTATAGAAAACAGTACCATCAAAAAATTCTCCTGAGGAAGCAGCTTTATGGCGAAACATGTAGAAAATTGATGTAACTATCACCTTTTAACCAAAGGGACACTAATGCATGTTGCATTTTTTAAATGCTGTCTAAATAAATTTTGATATTTTTATAAATTTGCTTGGGTCTTGGCACCTAAAAAGTCCCATGTATTGACTCCTATTTGAACATGAGTTTTATATGTGATTGCTTAATTCTGAACACAGCTACAGACCCAGTTATAAGAGGGTGTGCACACTTATGCAATCATGTTTTATTTAACCCCCCCCCCCCACAAAAAAAAAATATATCACTTTTTTTTCTTCAACTGACTTATACAGTTTATAGGTCGCATTAAAAGGTGGATAAAGTTCTTAAATTATATATATTTTCCTCTTTATACATCACAGAAACCTGGCATTTTAACAGGTGTGTAGATATACATATAGATAGAATACCCAATTTTTTGGCGATGTATAAAAGATGTTACCCTGAGTAAATAGATACAGAAGATAGATAGAATTATTGTTCTCACTCTAGCGTTCGCGGCGATACCTCACATGTGGTGCGAACGCCGTTTACATATGTGGACGCAACTTACGTATGCGTTCACTTCTGCATGCGAGCACGAGTGGACACTAACCACTTAAGGACCGAGCCCCTTTTTGAGATTTGGGGTTTACAAGTTAAAATCATTTTTTTGTGCTAGAAAATTACTTAAAACCCCCAAACATTATACATTATATATTTTTTTCCCCTAACACCCTAGAGAATAAAAACGGGGGCCGTTGCAATACTTCGTCACACCGTATTTGCGCAGCGGTCTTACAAGTGCCTTTTTTTTTTAAATCACTGAGTTAAAAAAATAAAGCAGTAAAGTTAGCCCATTTTTTCTATATTGTAAAAGATATTACCCCGTAAATTGATACCAAGCATGTCATGCTTCTAAAATTACGCCCCCCTCGTGGAATGGCGACAAACCAGCACTTAAAAATCTCCATCTGCGTTTAAAAAGGTCTACAGGTTACCAATTTTGAGTTGCAAAGGAAGTCTGGTGCTAGAATTATTGCTCTCACTCTAACGATCGCGGCGAAACCGCACATGTGTGGTTTGAATATAGTTTTCATATGCAAGCAAGCTCGGTGGGACGGGGCACTTTAATTTTTTTTTTTTTTTTCCTATTTTACTTACTCACTGTCAGTTTAAAAAAAATTGGGTGATTTTTTCCTAGTTCAAGGAATGTAAACATTCCTTGTAATAGAAAAAAAAGCATGACAGGGACTCTTAAAGGTGAGATCTGGGGTCAAAAAGACCTCGCATCTCATATTTACACTAAAATGCAATTAAAAAAAAAAAAAAATTAATTACTAAAAAAGAAAAAATAATTCCCCTTTAAGAGCATTGGGCGGAAGTGACGTTGCTTCCACCCTTTAATGCGATGGAGCCAAGCGGGTGCCATCTTGCCCTCACTTGGCTTCCAGGCAGTGAGGGTAGTGGACACGATCACCTCTGTCGCTACTGACAGATCCGGTAAGCGGCGGAGACGACCGGAAAGTGGCGGGGGGCACCTCTTCCGCCCCCAATAAAAAAGTGATCTTGCAGCGAATCCGCCACAGAGACCGCTTTTATCTGAAAGCCGACCGCACCCGCTGTAAAAACGAAACCGGGTTTATGGTACCTATCTGCTACCATAACGGTATTCCAAGGCAAACTACCCCCGTATGATGGCGTGTGGTCCGTAAGTGGTTAAATATATTTATTATTTTTACACTGTCCCTTTCCTTTTACAAGAAAATGTAAACGACTCTTGTAATAGGAATAAGGCATAACAGGTCTTTATGGAGACATCTGGGGTCAATAAAACCCCAGATATCTCCTCTACCCTGTAGAGGAGAAAAACACACGCAATAAATTTCTGCTTTCTATGGCAAAAATTGCCAGTGTTTACATCTGCCAGAGCCGGAAGTGCCGGAAGGGAAGTCACAACGTTGCTTCTGGTCTCCCAGGGGTCTACAGCCAGCGCTATAGAATCCGGCGCCACCACCAGATCCAATCCCTGGCTTCCCAATTCCACATGGGAGAGCCCGGAGAGGCACCTGAGCATTGACACATCCCCTCCCGCTGCCTGTAAAAGCAATCCAGCAGCTAAATAGCCGCTAGGAGGGAATGGCCAGCTGAAATCAAGATATCTGAATGATGCTTGTAGCTGCAACCATCATCCACATATCACCACTTTAACAGGGCTTAAATCAAACTGTGCGTGTTTAGTATCACTTTAAGGTCAAGGTAGTAAGCATTGAAGCCTTACCGGACATTCAGGCACCTTAGCTTCAGCTGATGCAGTATGTGTAGTTTGGGCAGAGCCCGAACATCCCTGCAACAAAATCCAAAATATATGTATGCCATGGGCAAAGTACATAGGCCATAATTACATTTATTATATACCTCCAAAAAAGTACTTTGACATACCCAAACATTGGTTGCAGGTTTATCCATGGCTCCAGCTGAAGCCTGCAGAGGGTGTGGATGTCCTGCAAATATAGATGAAGTAATTCATTAGCAAAATGGTCTATTTAGCCAGTAGGGATGAGCTGACATTTTAGTGGAAACTTTGTTGGGACAAACACCAGGACTTCGAATAGTTTGGCCTCTGTTTTGCATAGGAATATAATAGAACATATAGGGCAGGTTCACCCCGACAAGATTTACTAATGAAGCAGCAGATGGTTGCACCCATGGGCGTCCGCAGAACTTTTTCCAGGGGGGGGGGGGGGGGCATAATTTCAA
>BLSH010408486.1:159869-177593 GCA_018402905.1 Glandirana rugosa | reverse complement strand
ATTTCTGTACCTACTCGCTCAAAACCCACCTCCTTGAACTGACCGGACGTCTCTCAGGATTGGAGTTAGGTTATCTTGTGGAAACCCTACTTAATCTCACCTCTGACGTTCGGTCCGGAAGAGTAGGTTGTAGTCACGGACTGGACTGTTTACGTAAAGATCTTCTTACCAGTTTGTAAGGGTATCTGTGAGGATTTGAACACCTGTCGGAAGGGTCTTCTCGACTTCGACAATATCGACATTTCCAACCCGGTTGAGTTATAACTTGGGATTCCTTTTTCTGACCCTACGACCAAAAGTATTGAGACACCTGTCTTTACACGCACATGAACTTTAATGGCATCCCAGTCTTTTTCCTTAGGGTTCAATATTGAGTTGGCCCAACCTTTACAGCTATAACAGCTTCAGCTCTTCTGGGAAGGCTGTCCACAAGTTTAGGAGTGTCTATGGGAATGTTTGACCATTCTTCTAGAAATGCATTTGTCAGGTCAGGCACTGATGTTGGATGAGAAGGCCTGGCTTGCAGTCTCCACTCTAATTCATCCCAAAGGTGTTCTATTGGATTGAGGTTAGGACTCTCTGCAGGCCAGTCAAGTTCCTCCACCCAAAACTCGCTCATCCATGTCTTTATGGACCTTGCTTTGTGCAGTGGTCCAAATCATTTGGTGGAGGTTGGATTATGGTGTGGGGTTGTTTTTCAGGGGTTGGGCTTGGTCCCTTCGTTCCGATGAAGGAAACTCTTAAGGCGTCAGCATACCAAGACATTTTGGACAACTTCATGCTCCCAACTTTATGGGAACAGTTTGGGGATGGCTCCTTCCTGTTCCAAGATGACTGCTCACCACTGCACAAAGCAAGGTCCATAAAGACATAGATGAGTGATCAGGTAAATGGAATAGCCATTTTATTTCTCAAACATTTGTTTATGATTAAGCATATATATTGGATGTATATTTCATTAGAGGTCATATTATTATTATTATATTATTACTACATTATTATTATACAGTATTTATATAGCGCAGACAGTTTGCGCAGCGCTTTACAATATTAGGGCAGACAATACAATACAATACAATTCAATACAGGAAGAATCAGAGGGCCCTGCTCGGTAGAGCTTACAATCTAGGAGGGAGGGTTAAATGATACAAGAGGGCAATAACTGTGGGGGATGGGTTGATTGAGAATAAAAAAGTGCAGTTGTTAGGTGGCGGCAGGATAGGCTTCCCTGAAGAGAAAAGTTTTCAGGGATCGCCTAAAGGTGGATAGATTTGGGGATAGTCTGACAGATTGGGGTAGGGAGTTCCAGAGGATGGGAGCGGCTCGAGAGAAGTCTTGGAGGCGAGTATGAGAGGAGGTGATGTATAACAGCTATCTTGGTGCGTTCAAACGCCATTTACACCTCCAGCTGTGAAGATGCCTAGCTTGGCCTTTTCCCATAGAACTACTGGAAGTGACATGTCTATGTGGACCAAGTATTTTGCATTTCAATCAAGATTTGACTTCAAAGAACCTTTCAAAGAACCTATAGCTAGCTAGTTCCCACCCTTTGGTAAAACATAAAAATTGTATTACAAGGCCCTAGCTAGTCAGAGCAATTCTTTTGAAACCATCACCGTGTACTGTACTGTTCTCCCTGCCTGTAGGCTTGTATAATAAATACATCTATTTTTCAATCTGGCTTCAGCAGTCAAAATGTTACTGAAACCCATGAGTTTTGGGTTTCCCCTTACAATGATCGAGTTTGGAGTTGACTGAACTCAACCCAATAGAACACCTATTATGGTGTGGGGTTGTTTTTCAGGGGTTGGGCTTGGCCCCTTAGTTCCAGTGAAGGGAACTCTTAAGGAGTCAGCATACCAAGACATTTTGGACAATTTCATGCTCCCAACTTTGTGGCAATACTTTTGGCAATATAGTGTGGATGAATGAATTTGGGGTGGAGGAACTTGAATGGCCTGCACAGAGTCCTGACCTCAACCTGATAGAATGTCTTTGGGATGAATTAGAATGGAGGCTACAAGCCAGGCCTTTTCATCCAAATGTGCTTCTGGAAGAATGGACAAACATTCCCATAGACACTCCTAAACTTTTGAAGCTGTTATAGCTGCAAAGGGTGGGCCAACTCAATATTGAACCCTACGGACTAAGACTGGGGTGCCATTAAAGTTCATGTGCGTTTAAAGGCAGGCGTCCCAATAGTAATACAGTGTATATTGGGGCAGCAAACAAAATAATAGTAGGCCGGGCTCCAGGTATTTTTCCTGCATTGTTGAGCCTTTTATTGCCCACTATGAGGGGCTGCCACCCTCCCTGCTGGATTTATATTTTATATTACGGAGAATATAAAAGGGTGTATTGGGGTCACCCCATTATTGGCAGGAGAGGATCCAGGAACTATAGCAGACAGATCTCATCACTACAGTCTTTATTGAAAGAGAAAAGTCAACAGGTGATTGAACCTCATATTATACATTGAATGTCATTTTAGCCAAGAAGATCTCCTAGATGAACTCACTGTACAATGTCCAGTCCGGTACTGAATAATTAAACCTGTTAAATTCCACTGTAGATTTATCAATACCATTAGCAGGGATGTATCTTCTGATGTCTAACAAGATTGCCTTTAAATCTAAAACATTTCCCGCACACAGTACATGTAAACAGGCCCTCGCCCGTATGAATTTTCTCATGTCCAACAAGGCTTCCTTTTCTTGTGAAACTTTTCCCGCACTCCGAACAACTGAAAGGCCGCTCGCCTGTGTGAATTCTCTGGTGTTCGATAAGCACTTCTTTCCGTGCAAAACTTTTCCCGCACTCTAAACAAGAAAAAGGGCGCTCGCCCGTGTGACTCTTCTGGTGCGTAAGAAGGTGTCCTTTCTGAGTGAAACATTTCCCGCAGTCTGAACATGAATAAGGACGCTCTCCCGTGTGGTTTCTCTGGTGTATGATAAGTTTTTCTTTCTCGGTGAAACACTTCCCACAGTCTGAACATGAAAAAGGATATTGGCCCGTGTGAATTCTCTGGTGCACAAGAAGTGCGCTTTTCTGAATATAACATTTTCCGCACTCTGAGCAGGAAAATAGCCCCTTACCAGTGTGACTTTTCTGGTGTAGAAGCAGGTGTGCTTTGTGGATGAAACATTTCCCGCACTCTGAACACGAAAAAGGACGCTCACCCGTGTGAATTCTTTGGTGCTTATAAAGGTTTCCTTTTTGGCTGAAACATTTCCCGCAGTCTGCACAGGAAAATGGAAGTTTACCTGTGTGTCTTTTCTGGTGTCCAATGAGGTTTTCTTTCCTAGAGAAACATTTCCCGCACTCTGAGCACGAAAAAGGATATTCCCCCGTGTGAGTTCTCTGGTGTGTAAGAAGTACAATTTTCTGAGTAAAACTCTTCCCACACTCTGAACATGAATAGGGACGTTCTCCCGTGTGAATTCTTTGGTGTCTAACAAGGTCGCCTTTCTGTGTGAAACATTTCCCGCACTCTGAACAAGGGAAAGGGCGTTCACCTGTGTGAATTTTCTGGTGTTCAATAAGAACTCTTTTCCAAGCGAAACATTTCCCACACACTGAACATGAAAAGGGACGTTCGGCTTTGTGGTTTTTCTGGTGTGTAAGAAGTGCTTTGTTGTCTGTAAAAGATTTCCCACACACAGGACATGACAATGAGCTCTCTTCTGTGTGGCCTCCTAAAGATTTCTTGGGATTAGCTGGATCTATTGATCTATCTGAACTGTGAGAACTGAGAGGAATATCAGAAGTTTTGGTATGTAAACTATTAGAAGATTTCTGGGATTTAGGGTGATTCCTTGATCTTGCCAACTGGTTGGACTTTACTCCTGGAGGATTTTGAGTTACCTCGTTATCTTCTGTATTACAGTCTGGAGATATAACAAGAACTCTATCTGAGATACCTTTATGGTGAACGTAGTTTCCACCTGTTGGAAAGCAACCGGAAACTAAATGTTACAGATATTCCTAATGCATTGCAGTTAGAAGTCATATATGATGGTGCAGGGGTGGCGAACACGCGGCTCCCGGCCATAATGAATGCGGCTCTTTGCCTCTTATTATATTTTGTATATACTGTGGCTCTTTGCCAAGTTTCATGTTTCTCTCAGGGCGATCTCAGGCAGCTTGCATTGACTTCTATGATAGAAGTCTCCTCGCAAGCCGCCTTGAGATCGCCTCGAGCGCCGCGCCGCGCCGCTTCTGTGTGAGTGTTTGTCTGTTTTGGCAGGTCACTGCGTGGTGTGGCTCTCTGACTCTCACAGTTTAAAATTTTGGCTCTTTGTGTCTAACATGTTCGTCACCCCTGGTCTAGTGTATGATGGTCTAGTAGTGTATGATGGTCTAGTAGTGTATGATGGTCTAGTGTATAATGGTCTAGTAGTGTATGATGGTCTAGTGTATGATGGCCTAGTAGTGTATGATGGTCTAGTGTATGATGGCCTAGTAGTGTATAATGGCCTAGTAGTGTGTGATGGTCTAGTAGTGTATGATGGCCTAGTAGTGTGTGATGGTCTAGTAGTGTATGATGGCCTAGTAGTGTATGATGGCCTAGTAGTGTGTGATGGTCTAGTAGTGTATGATGGTCTAGTAGTGTATGATGGTCTAATGTATGATGGTCTAGTAGTGTATGATGGTCTAGTGTATGATGGTCTAGTAGTGTATGATGGTCTAGTAGTGTATGATGGTCTATGGTCTAGTGTATGATGGTCTAGTGTATGATGGCCTAGTAGTGTATGATGGTCTAGTAGTGTATGATGGTCTAGTGTATGATGGTCTAGTAGTGTATGATGGTCTAGTAGTGTATGATGGTCTAGTGTATGATGGTCTAGTAGTGTATGATGGTCTAGTAGTGTATGATGGTCTAGTGTATGATGGTCTAGTAGTGTATGATGGTCTAGTGTATGATGGTCTAGTGTATGATGGTCTAGTAATGTATGATGGTCTAGTGTATGATGGTCTAGTAGTGTATGATGGTCTAGTAGTGTATGATGGTCTAGTAGTGTATGATGGTCTAGTAGTGTATGATGGTCTAATGTATGATGGTCTAGTAGTGTATGATGGTCTAGTGTATGATGGTCTAGTAGTGTATGATGGTCTAGTAGTGTGTGATGGTCTAGTGGTGTGTGATGGTCTAGTGTATGATGGTCTATGGTCTAGTGTATAATGGTCTAGTGTATGATGGCCTAGTAGTGTATGATGGTCTATGGTCTAGTGTATAATGGTCTAGTGTATGATGGCCTAGTAGTGTATGATGGCCTAGTAGTGTATGATGGTCTAGTAGTGTATGATGGTCTAGTAGTGTATGATGGTCTAGTAGTGTATGATGGTCTAGTAGTGTATGATGGTCTAGTAGTGTATGATGGTCTAGTAGTGTATGATGGTCTAGTGTATGATGGTCTAGTAGTGTGCGATGGTCTAGTGTATGATGGTCTAGTAGTGTATGATGGTCTAGTGTATGATGGTCTAGTAGTGTATGATGGTCTAGTAGTGTATGATGGTCTAGTAGTGTGTGATGGTCTAGTGTATGATGGTCTAGTAATGTATGATGGCCTAGTAGTGTATGATGGTCTAGTAGTGTATGATGGTCTAGTGTATGATGGTCTAGTGTATGATGGCCTAGTAGTGTATGATGGTCTAGTGTATGATGGTCTAGTAGTGTATAATGGCCTAGTAGTGTGTGATGGTCTAGTAGTGTATGATGGCCTAGTAGTGTATGATGGCCTAGTAGTGTGTGATGGTCTAGTAGTGTATGATGGTCTAGTAGTGTATGATGGTCTAGTAGTGTGTGATGGTCTAGTGGTGTGTGATGGTCTAGTGTATGATGGTCTAGTAGTGTATGATGGTCTATGGTCTAGTGTATAATGGTCTAGTGTATGATGGCCTAGTAGTGTATGATGGTCTATGGTCTAGTGTATAATGGTCTAGTGTATGATGGCCTAGTAGTGTATGATGGTCTAGTAGTGTATGATGGTCTAGTGTATGATGGTCTAGTAGTGTATGATGGTCTAGTAGTGTATGATGGTCTAGTGTATGATGGTCTAGTAGTGTATGATGGTCTAGTAGTGTATGATGGTCTAGTGTATGATGGTCTAGTAGTGTATGATGGTCTAGTGTATGATGGTCTAGTGTATGATGGTCTAGTAATGTATGATGGTCTAGTGTATGATGGTCTAGTAGTGTATGATGGTCTAGTAGTGTATGATGGTCTAGTAGTGTATGATGGTCTAGTAGTGTATGATGGTCTAATGTATGATGGTCTAGTAGTGTATGATGGTCTAGTGTATGATGGTCTAGTAGTGTATGATGGTCTAGTAGTGTGTGATGGTCTAGTGGTGTGTGATGGTCTAGTGTATGATGGTCTATGGTCTAGTGTATAATGGTCTAGTGTATGATGGCCTAGTAGTGTATGATGGTCTATGGTCTAGTGTATAATGGTCTAGTGTATGATGGCCTAGTAGTGTATGATGGCCTAGTAGTGTATGATGGCCTAGTAGTGTATGATGGCCTAGTAGTGTATGATGGTCTAGTGTATGATGGTCTAGTGTATGATGGTCTAGTAGTGTATGATGGTCTAGTGTATGATGGTCTAGCAGTGTATGATGGTCTAGTGTATGATGGTCTAGTAGTGTATGATGGCCTAGTAGTGTATGATGGTCTAGTAGTGTATGATGGTCTAGTAGTGTATGATGGTCTAGTAGTGTATGATGGTCTAGTAGTGTATGATGGTCTAGTAGTGTATGATGGTCTAGTGTATGATGGTCTAGTAGTGTGCGATGGTCTAGTAGTGTATGATGGTCTAGTGTATGATGGCCTAGTAGAGTATGATGGTCTAGTAGTGTATGATGGTCTAGTAGTGTATGATGGTCTAGTGTATGATGGCCTAGTAGTGTATGATGGTCTAGTAGTGTATGATGGTCTAGTAGTGTATGATGGTCTAGTAGTGTATGATGGTCTAGTAGTGTATGATGGTCTAGTGTATGATGGTCTAGTGTATGATGGTCTAGTAGTGTATGATGGTCTAGTGTATGATGGCCTAGTAGTGTATGATGGTCTAGTAGTGTATGATGGTCTAGTGTATGATGGCCTAGTAGTGTATGATGGTCTAGTGTATGATGGTCGAGTAGTGTATGATGGTCTAGTAGTGTATGATGGTCTAATGTATGATGGTCTAGTAGTGTATGATGGTCTAGTGTATGATGGTCTAGTAGTGTATGATGGTCTAGTGGTGTGTGATGGTCTAGTGTATGATGGTCTAGTAGTGTATGATGGTCTATGGTCTAGTGTATAATGGTCTAGTGTATGATGGCCTAGTAGTGTATGATGGTCTATGGTCTAGTGTATAATGGTCTAGTGTATGATGGCCTAGTAGTGTATGATGGCCTAGTAGTGTATGATGGTCTAGTAGTGTGTGATGGTCTAGTGTATGATGGTCTAGTAGTGTATGATGGTCTAGCAGTGTATGATGGTCTAGTGTATGATGGTCTAGTAGTGTATGATGGCCTAGTAGTGTATGATGGTCTAGTAGTGTATGATGGTCTAGTGTATGATGGTCTAGTATATGATGGTCTAGTATATGATGGTCTAGTAGTGTGCGATGGTCTAGTGTATGATGGTCTAGTAGTGTATGATGGTCTAGTGTATGATGGTCTAGTAGTGTATGATGGTCTAGTAGTGTATGATGGTCTAGTAGTGTATGATGGTCTAGTGTATGATGGTCTAGTAGTGTGCGATGGTCTAGTAGTGTATGATGGCCTAGTAGTGTATGATGGTCTAGTAGTGTATGATGGTCTAGTGTATGATGGTCTAGTAGTGTGCGATGGTCTAGTGTATGATGGTCTAGTAATGTATGATGGCCTAGTAGTGTATGATGGTCTAGTAGTGTATGATGGTCTAGTGTATGATGGTCTAGTAGTGTGTGATGGTCTAGTGTATGATGGTCTAGTAATGTATGATGGCCTAGTAGTGTATGATGGTCTAGTAGTGTATGATGGTCTAGTGTATGATGGTCTAGTAGTGTGCGATGGTCTAGTGCAGCCTTTCTCGACCTTTTCAACACCGAGGAACCCTTAAAATAGTTCTCTGGTATCGGGGAACCCCTGCTAAAAATTCAAAATCTGCAACTCATGATACATTAGTGTGATGGTCAATGGGAAGAATGCTCCTTACACTTGTGGTCATTGGGAAGCATTACGCCCTTACAGATAGCTAAAAAAACAATTATGTCAGTGGGAATTTATGTGAGAGGTAGAAATTAACCATTGCTCAAGGAACCCCTAGCAACCTCTGGAGGAACCCTAGGGTTCCATGGAACCCTGGTTGAGAAACCCTGGTCTAGTGTATGATGGTCTAGTAATGTATGATGGTGTAGTAGTGTATGATGGTCTAGTAGTGTATGATGGTCTAGTGCAGTGATTCTCAACCCTGTCCTCAAGTACCCCCAACAGGCCATGTTTTGGGATTTTCTCTTAGATAAAATAGCTGTCCAAAATACCAAGCCTTTGACTCTGATATAAAGCACCTGTGCAAGATAAAGGAAAACCTGCAAACATGGCCTGTTGGGGGTACTTGAGGACAGGGTTGAGAATCACTGGTCTACTGTATGATGGTCTAGTGTATGATGGTCTAGTGTATGATGGTCTAGTGTTTGATGGTCTAGTGTTTGATGGTCTAGTGTTTGATGGTCTAGTGTTTGATGGTCTAGTGTTTGATGGTCTAGTGTTTGATGGTCTAGTGTATGATGGTCTAGTGTATGATGGTCTAGTGTATGATGGTCTAGTGTTTATGATGGTCTAGTGTTCAACAGCTTCTCAGAGCTGTGGCATGGAATTGACTACAGTCATAACACCAAAATATGAATACAAAGCAGTTCAATAATATAACATATTCATGTTTGGGCAAAGATGACCTTGTTATGCTGCGAATTAAGTTAGACCTTCCTCCACCTCAATTCTTGTAAACATTGCAATAAGCAGAAAAATGAAGAATGACCTTTAATGCAGTCCCTGGGCTATATATTATCTCTGATACATTTGTTGGAAACCCAATTTTATTGAGATGGAGCTTTCATCTCTTCATTAGTTGGGTTGGGAACTTGGTGTTATATTGAGAAATGGAGATGGACCTTTCATATGGTGTACAGTATCTCCTCCTCATTTGTTGGGAAGATGACGTTATATTGAGGAATGGAGATGGACCTTTCATATGGTGTACAGTATCTCCTCCTCATTTGTTGGGAACATGACGTTATATTGAGGAATGGAGATGGACCTTTCATATGATGTACAGTATCTCCTCCTCATTTGTTGGGAACATGACATTATCTTGAGGAACAGAGATGGACCTTTCATATGGTGTACAGTATCTCCTCCTCATTTGTTGGGAACATGACATTATCTTGAGGAACAGAGATGGACCTTTCATATGGTGTACAGTATCTCCTCCTCATTTGTTGGGAACCTGCAGTTATATTAAGGAATAGAGATCGACCTTTCATATGGTGTACAGTAGCTCAACCCCATTTGTTGGGAACATGATGTTATAATGAGGAATACAGATAGATCATTAATATGGTTTAAATACAAAACATTTATTGAGAACCAAGGATGGTGTTATGGATACAAAGGTTATTTTCTTCAGAAGAGGACTGCAAATTTTATACTATATGGTGTACTACGTTTCAATTTCATTTGTTGGGAAACTGGGTCACGGTGTAGGCACATCGATGACATACTGCCAGGGGTTGAGGATTCTGAAGTGTTTCCTTAAGGTCCAGAAAAAAAAATGTTACCTCTATTGATTGTAACTACTAGATGTGTTTCTACATAGAAAAAAAAAATCAAATGGCTACTAAAGTATGTAGGATGAATCATTATAGTATTGCCTTTTGAAACTAGGAAGGCCAACTTTAATCATTGTTGGAGAAAATTGTGCGATACTTAATAATAAAGTGTATTCCCCGATCAGCTGCTGCTTTATTTTTTTTTTGGGTGGGGAGGGGGGGTTTGTTAATTAATACATAATATTCACGATAAATTCATCTGTTTCTGCAATTGAGGTTTATTACTTACTTGTGTTGATATAGAAAGATTTCTCCGGTTTATGTTTTATATTTATATCTCCCTCGTCCATAGACTGTTGATCTTCATCAACAAATGTCTCTTCTTCTTCATCTTTAACCTCAATTTTGATGATTTTCAGTTCTTCAGCCTAAACCCCAAAGATGATAAAACACATTCAGAATAAGGAGTCCTCTCATAGGTCAGAACACATTTTTAGGCCTATATGCCCAGTCCTATCTACCTGATCATGGTGAGGGATGTTGTGATCTTCCTGTGTGGATTCTTGAGAATCCAGAGGACGGGGACATCTCTCTGGTGGGTTCCCATTACTGGATCCATCTGTAGGAAACACAACACTGACTGAATACATTGTTTCTATGTGTTTATCAGATGATGGGGGATCTAGGTGGACCCTCTGTACTGCGCTCTCCTTTACAATAAAATCTCCTTTTACCCGGTGATACGAGGGGCAGCTGATTCTTCATCATGCTGCCCAAGTAGAGATTATCTTACCTGATGATGTGAAGGTCCACATATACTCAGTCATCAATCCATAGACTACCAGTTTTTGTATTTAGTATTCCATACTCACCAGTGCTGATATCTAAAGAAGGTTCATCCTTTTTGATTGGCACCATTATCTCAACATCCTCCGCAGTCTGCTGATAGTTCATGACGGATGTCTCCTCTTCTTCCTCCTTAACCTTAATTTTAATATGCATCTGTTCTTCATGCTAAACCAACACAATTTTTGAAAGTAAAATCTTTTAAATGTGAGAACCAGTAGGCTGGGACTACATAGAAGAGTATAATCTCATAAGTCTTGGAACACTTAGCCTTCTATCCACCTACCTGATGATGGTGAGGGATGGTGTGATCTTCCTGTATGGAATCCCGGGAATACAGAGGACGGGGACATCTCTCTGGTGGGTTCCCATTACTGGATCCATCTGTAGGAAACACAACACTGACTGAATACATTGTTTCTATGTGTTTATCAGATGATGGGGGATCTAGGTGGACCCTCTGTACTGCTCTCTCCTTTACAATAAAGTCTCCTCTTACCCGGTGATGTGAGGGGCGGCTGATTCTCCATCATGGCATCCTTGTAGAGATCCTTGTGTCCTTCTAAATACTCCCACTCCTCCATGGAGAAATAGACAGTGACATCCTGACACCTTATAGGAACCTGACACACACAATGATACAGTCACCATCCAGACACATCCCTTGTCTGTTACTGGATAATGTCCCAGAATTCCCAGCACCGCTCACCTCTCCTGTTAGAAGATCAATGATATTGTTGGTGACTTCTAGAATCTTCTTGGTGAGTTCTAGAATCTTCTTGGCACTGGTTACCTCTATTGTCAGGCAGTGAGGTGGAGGCACTGTGATGGGCGATGACTGGGTGGAAATGGTTCACTTTATTTGATTGTATCTTCCTGTCTAAAGAGAGATAGTTACAATTATCTCTACAAACTGTACACTGTCCTTCTGCCTTGCCCATTTAAGCCTGTTTTTTAAGTGTTTCTAGATTTAATTAATTCTATTTTGGATGGGGGTGGGCAAAGGGTTACACCCCCTGTCATGATTTTAATGCTGCATTTGTCCCCATTGGAGATATACAGCAGCCATTCTCAACCAGGATTCCATAGAACCCTAGGGTTACTCTAGAGCAGGGTTTCTCAAGCAGGGTTCCGTGGAACCCTAGGGTTCTTCCAGAGGTTGCTAGGGGTTCCTTGAGCAATGGTCAATTTCTACCTCTCAGATAAATTCCCAATGACATCATTGATCTTTTTAGCTATCTGTAAGGGGGTAATTCTTCCCAATGACCACAAGTGTAAGGAGCATTCCTCCCATTGACCATCACACTAATGTACCATGAGTTGTAGATTTTTAATTTTTTTAAGCAGGGGTTCCCCGAGACCGGAGAATTATTTCAAGGGTTCCTCGGTGTTAAAAAGGTTGAGAAAGGCTACTCTAGAGGTTGCTAGGGGTTCCTTGGCTAATGGACCTCCCATGCGATGATGACACTTCTAAAAGCCCGTACACACGGTGTTAATACGCGCGATTAGAACAGCCGACGTGCAACGGTCGTACAATAGAAGTTGGATGCGCAGACTAGAAAACTTTGGTAGTACAACAGGCGGTCATACGACCGTTGTATCGTGTGTACAGGGAAGTTGGTCCAACAAGTTGTACTGTGCAAAACAGCCATGCTCAGAAGTCAGGAACGCCCTAATTCACAAATCACATTCGCCTGAACTTCCTCGTTATACACTCGTAACACGTCACTACATTCAGCTTGGTCGTACGATCGCTTAGTGCAGGTCAGTACGCGAGACACCATCCGATTTGGGCCGTTCGGTCGTACGACCATCGCACTGTGTGTACGAGGCTTAAGAGCCAGTGGTATAACACCAATGATCTCTTTATTTGTCTGTAAAGGTGCCATTTGCAAGGGGGGCATTCTTCCCACTGATCAACAATGCAAGGGACATTAATCCAACTGATTCCCAATGAAGCTTTTAGCAGGCGCCCCCCTATACCTGAAGATAATTTCTAGGGTTTGATAGGGTTAGAGGGTTGAGAAAGGCTGATATACAACCTGGAGAGAAGAGCTCGAACGTCCTCTGAACTCATCTCTACTTTGAACTTTACTCCATTTTGTTATTTCAATGAGCTATGGGTTGGGTCTGCTGAAGATAAAGGACATCACAGTGACTATGGAGGAAGAGGACGGACATGACGGGGGGGGGGGGGTTACTGGGTGTAAATGTAAAATAATATCTTATTACCTCCTCTGCTGCCAGTTCCAGCAATGTCTCCTCTCTACTTCCCTCCAATTGACCTTTCACCCGGAACTTCTTATTTCGCTTCCTACATCACTTCCTGTTTATGCGTTCCAAGTGAGATCACCACCTCGTGTTGAACCCAAATACTGAAGACTACATAACGTTTCATCACCTTGGCTCACTGCCTCGGTGTCCATTACTCTATTACGTTACACCCATGATTACATGGAAAGATTATATTAGGGTATGTGTTTTTTTTCTTTTTTTTAACATGTGAATCTAAAGAATGGAAAGCAAACTGAAGATCGATGAAACCAAAATCATAACGTATGAAAACGACTGCTCAGCACCGATTGGATCAATGAGTCACAGCTAAAGGATAGGACCACCAGGAACGAACGAAGTAGGAAAGAAGACCTGATCTTATCAGACTCGGTTTACTCTGGAGTTTTGCCAATACTGAAGGGTCCCTAGCACGCACATTGTTCCATCTGTAGCAACCGCATCTTGGTAGAGACATTCTTCTATCATCATAGGTGTGTGCACATAGGGTGGCAGGTGTGCCTGGGCACACCCTAATCACCCTGCACTGTGCAGATTACCTCTGCTGCCTGGCTGCAGAGAAAGGGATGGGGAATCTCTGTCCTCAGTCCCTTTCCTGTCTCAAAAGTGAGACATCAGGGGTCTGTTTAGACCCCTGATATTTCGTCAAAGCCGTAAAAAAAAAAATATGATATTGTAAAAAATAATAAAAAAACAAAATAGTAAAAAAAAATAAAATAAAAATAAACTACTGCCACCGATCTCTGCCCTTCTGACATATATACACACACTCATGTGTTTTTGCGCTTTGTGGTGTACACCCTAATGCAATAGGCTGCGCACTCCTATGTCTATCATCAATGTCTACTTTATTTAGGGCTCGTTTACACTTGCTTTGGCTTCAACGCACATTAAGGCCCCTACTGCTTCAACAAGCTTTTATGATGTGTTTTTGAGGCTTCCGTGGTGCCTCGATGAGGCTTCGGTGGTGTTTCAATCAGGCTTCGGTGGTGCCTCAATGAGGCTTCGGTGGTGCCTCGATGAGGCTTCGGTGGTGCTTCATTGAGGCTTCGGTGGTGCCTCGATGAGGCTTCAGTGGTGCTTCAATGAGGCTTCAGTGGTGCCTCGATGAGGCTTCGGTGGTGCTTCGATGAGGCTTTGGTGGTGCTTTGGTGAGGCTTTGGTGGTGCCTCGACGAGGCTTCGTGGTGCCTCGATGAGGCTTCGGTGGTGCTTTGATGAGGCTTTGGTGGTGCTTCGATGAGGCTTTGGTGGTGCTTCAATGATGCTCTTTTGAAGCCTTGTTGAAGCTTTGCTGATGCCCTGTGTGTTTGTTAATACCTCACAATTGCAATTTCTCCAAAACAAAATGAAGCTAAAGCTGAATTAAAGCCTCTGAAAAGCCACAGGTGCTTCAAGCAAGCTTCAAACAAGCTTCCTCATAGACTTCTATGGAAGCTTTGAAGAGGCTTTGAAGCTAAAGCTACATGGGGTATAATTTTTGACGCAAAGTTGAAGCGAAGCAAACCCAACGCAAGCTGTAAACAGGACTGTAAGCTAACCATTTTATGTAGTGACGGGAGCTTTGACTGCCATTTTATGTAGTGACGGGAGCTTTGACTGGCGTTAACAGAGCTTTAAGGTCTCGTTTACACTTCGCTTCAAAACAGGGCGTCATACACGCTTTGTTAAAGCTCCCTTAACGCCAGTCAAAGCTCCTGTCACTAAATATAATGGTTAGCTTACAGTCCTGTTTACTCCTTGTGTTTGCTTTGCTTCGCTTCAGCTTTGCGTCAAAAATTATACCCCATGTAGCTTTAGCCAGGCTTCAAAGCCTCTTCAATGCCTCTATAGAAGTCTATGACAAAGCTTGTTTGAAGCTCACTCAAAGCACCTTTGGCTTTTCAGAGGCTGTAATTCAGCGTTGTTTTGGAGAACTTGCAGGTGTGAGGTATCAACAAACACACAGGGCATCGGCCAAGCTTCAACAAGGCTTCAAAATAGCCTCATCTTGGCAATACCGAAGCACCACCAAAGCCTCATCGTAGTACCGCCGAAGCCTCATCTTAGCACCACCGAAGCCTCATCGTAGCACCACCGAAGCCTCATCGTAGCACCACCGAAGCCTCATCGTAGCACCACTGAAGCCTCAGTGAAGCACCACCGAAGCCTCATCGTAGCACCACCGAAGCCTCATCGTAGCACCACCGAAGCCTCATCGTAGCACCACTGAAGCCTCATTGAAGCACCACCAAAGCCTCATTGTAGCACCACCAAAGCCTCATTGAAGCACCACCGAAGCCTCAAAAACACATAATAAAAGCTTGTTGAAGCAGTAGGGGCTTTAATGTGCATTGAAGCCAAAGCAAGGGTAAATGAGCCCTAACAAAGCGTGTCCGAAGCCTTGTTTTGAAGCGTGTAAACTAGTCCTAAATGTTCTTGCATTTTTTTTTTTGTATTGCTGGCATTGATCAGTTGTTGCTTTTCTAATGGAATAATAGTCAATGTGTTGTCACAAATGCTCAATGTTGCCCCATGTATTGTCATTATTACTGCCCTTTTTTTAAACCAACTTTATTGCCCATCTGCTGTCATAATTACCAATGTGTCTGCTCACATTGCCTTCTTTTCCCATGATTGGCCATAGTGTGTGGGAACTGCAGCGCTTTTTCTTCCTGAGGACCATATTCTTATAATTGTATAGTTTACAGGGCTCCGCAATGATGAGCACTGCGCACCAGTAAGGCCTATCTGCTCTCTCTCCTACCATGGAGAATTTTAGGCTCTAAAGGGCTCATTTACTCTTGCTTCGGCTTCAACACACATTAAAGCACCTAGCACTTTAACATGTGTTTATGATGCTTCGGTGGTGTTTCAATGATGCTTTGGTGATGCTTCGATGATGCTTCAGGGATGCTTCGGTGGTGCTTCAGGGATGCTTCAGTGGTGCTTCGATTATGCTTCAGGGATGCTTTGGTGGTGCTTCGATGAAGCTTTGTTGAAGCTTTGCAGATGCCCTTTGTCTGTTTGTTGATATCTCATACCTGCAATTTCTCCAAAACAAAGCGAAGCTAAATTAAAGCCTCTCAAAAGGTTTAGTTGCTTCAAGTAAGCTTTGTCATAGACTTTCTATGAAGGCTTTGAAGACTCTTAGAAGCACCACTAAAGCGATATGGGAGATAATTTTTGAAGCAAAGCAAAGCAAAGGCAAGGACTGTAAGCCAACCATTTTATTTAGGGATGGGAGCTTTGACTGGCGTTCAGAGAGCTTTAAAAAAGCCTGTCCGAAGCCTTGTTTAGAAGCAAGTGTAAACTAGCCCTAAGGGCTCATATACACTTGCTTCAACTTCAGCACACCTTAAAGTGCCTACAACATGCTTTTTTGATGTGCTTTTGGTGCTCCGTTGATGCTTGGATGTTGCTTCAGTGGTGCTTGGATGATGCTTTGGTAATGCTTCAGTGGTGCTTGATGATGCTTCACTGGTGCTTTATTTGGGCTTCCATGATGCTTCAAGTGAGCTTTATCATAGACTTCTATTGAGGCTTTGAAGACACTTTGAATCACCACAAAACGACATGGGATATCATTTTTGAAGCAAAGCCGAAGCAAAGCAAAGCCAGGTGTAAACAGGACTATAAGCCAACCATTTTATTTAGTGACAGGGCTTTGACTGGCGCTCTCAAAGACTGTCTGAAGCCTCATTTTGAAGCAAGTGTAAACGAGCCCTTAAGGCTCATTTACACTTAGTTCAACTTCAACGCACATTAACCACTCCAGATCTGCGCTATTGCCATAGTACGGCTCCAGCGCGGATCTGGAATGCCGGGACGACATCCATGGACGTCGTCCCCTGTGCACTCTCCTCGCGCGCCCCCTAGTGGCAGCAGCGGCTCACGACTCGATGTCCGCCCGAGACCCGCCGATCTCTTTTAGGAGCCTCAGAACGGGGAACCGCCGATGTAAACACGGCGGTTCCCCGTTCTGTGACAGGGGACATAGCAGATCTACTGATCCCTGTCACTGGGATCAGTTAGATCTGTTATGTCCCGGCCAACCCCGCGCCCCCCACAGTAAGAACACACCCAGGGAACATATTTAACCCCTTCACTGCCCCCTGCAGGTTAACCCCTTCACTGCCAATGACATTTATACAGTAATCAGTGGACATTTAAATTTCTGATCGCTGTATAAATGTCATTGGTCCCAAAAATGTGTAAAAAATGTCCGTCATGTCTGCTGCAATATCGCAGCACCGCTAAAAATCGCAGATCGCCGCCATTACTAGTATAAAAAAAAAATAATAAAAACGCCATAAATCAATTCCCAGTTTGTAGATGCGATAACGTTTGCGCAAACCAATCAATATACGCCGATTGCGATTTTTTTTTTACCAAAAAAAAAAATGAAAAACGATTTCATGTTTAGGTAATTTTTTTTAATAAGTAGTCAAAACCGGCTATATATAAGAAAACGTATAAAAACCATTTTTTTTTTAGCGTTAGCCGCATATAACTAACCAAACGCGTTTGCAATAGCGTAGATGTTTGACCCTTAACTAAATACCGCAAAAATAATAAAAAAAAAATATGATCATTACCGCCGCTAGACGCTAAAAATCGCCACGACGCTATAACGTCGTCTGTACTGCCTGTAAAAAATGTGTAAAAACCCTGGTTACTGTAAATATGTCGCTAGTCTTTAAATTTACAGGTGACTAATGACATATTTACAGTAACCGTCACTTCCCCAATTGGACGTCCCCCGTCACTTCCCCAATTTATACAAGGGACCCACACAAGAATGACACCCCC
>BLSH010408486.1:128876-140871 GCA_018402905.1 Glandirana rugosa | reverse complement strand
ACTTTCTAGGTGGATTTAACGACTAAACAACTTATACCCGGAGAAATGTAACTGCTCCTCCCACCATCCACACTACATTCTCCGACAGCTCTCCCCCCACCATCCACACTACATTCTCCGACAGCTCTCCTCCACCATCCACACTACATTCTCCGACAGCTCTCCCCCACAATCTACACTACATTCTCCGACAGCTCTCCTCCACACTACATTCTCCGACAGCTCTCCTCCACAGTCCACACTACATTCTCCGCCAGCTCTCCTCCACTTTATGCATTAGGGTTTTTTTTTGTAATTTCCACCCAATGCCTTTTCTACAGCATTAATCTAATAAGCTCTTGGTGACCATTTTCCCCATTTACCTTGAATGTAGGAGCCATTCTCCCTGTTGGCTGCCTGTGTAAGATTACCTTTTTTCATTGACTGCCAATGCGAGGAGGCCCTTCTCAACTGATAGTCAATGTAAAGAGGCCCATATTCAACAAATCAGCAATTTAGGTGGATCTTTCACTTGCCACCCATATCCTGTATGAATGCTATGGCTTAGTCCATTTTGGGCCACCCTTTCCACTTGCATATACAGTATATATAAAGTAGAGTGGGATTTAGTTAATTGTATCTTCATTTTATGTATCAATACCATTGATTATTTATTGCCCATGTATAGGGCAATGGTTGTAATACTTTCACATTTGTTGTGTTGCCTCATGTATTGTCATTATTGCCAGTGTGTTATCCACCTTTCCCTTCTGAAGTCATATTTTCCTGTGTATTGCCCTTATATTGCCAATTAAACCCCATATTAACTTAGTAGCAGTGTGAGTGCTGTTGCTTTTAAGGACTATTATATATATATATTATTGAATGCCCCTAAAACCACTCATTTTAATGTCCTCCCATTGTACTGTGATGCCTATTGTACACAACTTGGTCCTCTCTACCCCCTCACAAAGAAGGTTGTCTTTCTGAATTAAACATATTCTACACTCTAAAGGGTGCTGAGTAATGGGACTTTTTCGGTGTCTACTAAGTAGTTGTCAGGAAGGTACAAGCCATAGTTTAGCTGAAGCCTCTAGAAATGAACAGGTGCGCGGGCGTAGATGTGCTGGTGTCCGTCTTTCTGTGCATACCCGTGAGCTGTTGCAAGTGCACACTCCCATGCCAATGCACGCAGTTCTATTAGCCAGTGCTGTCTGATCTGCAACTACTACCTGTTTTCCTGAATCCACTCCTGCGTTGACTCCTGGTATTGACCTGGCTTGCCCTGACCTTGCTTGAACACTTCCTGCCCTGACCTTGGGCTGTCTCTGGATTTGCTCTGTCTCCTGTCCATCTGCCTGATTCTACATTGGCGAATTTCTGCTTGTATCCTGACCATACTCCACCTGCCATCTATGACTGTATCTGACCGTCTGTTGCTGACCTGGGTTGTCTGACCTTGCATCCAGTTATCCTCCAGTTCTATTTTGCATGCTACCTGGTCCTTGCTGCTTCTTCACCTGCTGAGTGCTACCAATACTGCCGCACCTGCCATCTGCTTGTCAAGCATCTGCCACCTCCTGTCTGCCCAGTCCTGGGTCTGTTGTCTCTGCTGCCATCCGCTGTTCCAGCAATTCAAACTGTCTTTGGAGATGCACCTGCTTTCTACTACCTGTACTACCTGATGGAAAATCTTACAGGCACTCATACTTCGCCGTGCTCTTGCAGCCACGGTTGCAATATCAGTGGTCTAGGAGCCGGGTCTGTAGGCTACACGTCAGGCTCTGCCACAAGGTACGTGGCCTTATGAGTAAAACATTTCCCGCACTCTGAACATGAATAATACTCTCTCGTGGTCTCTAAAGCCTCGTACACATGGTTTGACGATCGCATACAACAGGTCGTACTCACGACCGTTGTATGCAAAATCGATCGTTCGTATGCGCGATTTGAACAGTCCAACATACGACGGTCGTACAAGGGAGTTGTATGAGCAGACTAGAAAACTTGGTCGTACCAACAAGCTCTCATACGACCGTTGTATCGCGTGTACAGAGCAGTTGGTACAACAAAGTTGTATTGTGCAAAACACGCATGCTCAGAAGTCAGGAATGGCTGGATGCTAATTACATGCACCTGAACGTTCTTTCCCCGGCCGTACGATCGTGTAGTGCAGTCAGTATGCTGCATACAACTCGACACGGTCGTACGTGCGATCGTCGAACCGTGTGTACGGGGCTTAAGGGTCCTCTTTCTGAAGGAAAGTTTTCCCTGCATAAGAAAGGGCGCTCGTCTCTGTGACTTTTCTGGTGGCATTTCTGGTGTGTAAGAAGTTTTGCTTTCTTGCAGAAAAATTTACTTCATGCTGAACATAAGAAAGGTCTTTTATTGTTTCTAGGAACCTCACAGAATCATTTCCCACACGTTGAATATAAATAGGAATGCTCTCTTTTGCATTTTTTTGGGAAATATTTAGCACAACCTGAACATAACAATGACTGTTCTATTGATTGCGTGAACTCCGCCATGATGTGAAGAAGATTCCTTGAGATTGGATGGATTTGTTGAAATATTCGCCCTGTCATAGTATATTTATTCTTGGGGAAATTGTGTACTATCCAATAATCTTGTGAATAACAATCTGGAAATAAAACAAAATCTCCCTCTGAGGTATTCTTATTACACAATGAGCATGTGTAGGAAAGCAATTTTTTAATAAAAGTTATAAGTAATCTACAAGTCTTCTATTCAGAATTCATATACGTTGGTACCGCACTCAACAGTTTCACAGAGTTCTGGCATGGAATTGGGTGCGATCATAAGAAAAAAATAAATAAATACAAATCGGATAAAGAATATAAATACACCCAAACCACAATAGATAGCAGTGTCTGTGTAAAGATCATATTTTTACTATGAGAAGAGAAACAGGTCTTCCTCTAATACATTTGTTGGGAACATGACGTTATATTGAGGAATGGAGATGGACCTTTCATATGGTGTACAGTATCTCCTCCTCATTTGTTGGGAACATGACGTTATATTGAGGAATGGGGATGGACCTTTCATATGGTGTACAGTATCTCCACCTCATTTGTTGGGAACATGACGTTATATTGAGGAATGGAGATGGACCTTTGATATGGTGTACAGTATCTCCTCCTCATTTGTTGGGAACATGACGTTATATTGAGGAATGGGGATGGACCTTTCATATGGTGTACAGTATCTCCACCTCATTTGTTGGGAACATGACGTTATATTGAGGAATGGAGATGACCTTTCATATGGTGTACAGTATCTCCTCCTCATTTGTTGGGAACATGACGTTATATTGAGGAATGGAGATGGACCTTTGATATGGTGTACAGTATCTCCACCTCATTTGTTGGGAACATGACGTTATATTGAGGAATGGAGATGACCTTTCATATGGTGTACAGTATCTCCTCCTCATTTGTTGGGAACATGACGTTATATTGAGGAATGGAGATGGACCTTTGATATGGTGTACAGTATCTCCACCTCATTTGTTGGGAACATGACGTTATATTGAAGAATGGAGATGGACCTTTCATGTGGTGTATAGTATCTCCTCCTCACTTGTTGGGAACATGACGTTATATTGAGGAATGGAGATGGACCTTTCATATGGTGTACAGTATCTCCTCCTCATTTGTTGGGAACATGACATTATATTGAGGAATGGAGATGGACCTTTCATATTGTGTATTTTCTACTGACACTGGGCCTAGTCCAGCCCCCAAAGCCTGAAGGACGGTAAATTGGCCCTTTGTTTAAACGTTTGGAGACCCCTGGTGTAGAGTATCTCCACTTAATTGGTTTGTAACATTGTGCAGTGTGGTAAAAGTTGACTGGAGATTTGTACACCATATTATCTACAGTACCTCCACCACATTTGTTGGGAATGTGGGGATGTAGGATAGGTACGTTGACGATGTTCTTATTGTAAACAGTTAAGATTTCTTGATCTTTTCCTTACTGAATGATGTGAAATTCCGTGACTGGAACAAACGCATGACAAACTGTGTGTTTTGGGAGGAAAGAAGGTTTAACTTCTGACTACAGGAAGGATTCTTTGCTGGAAGAGCTGCAGAAATGTTGAATACTAATCCACAAAAAAATGGTTTCAACTAATTAAATATCTTACTCTATTGCTTATTCTCTTACTTATACCCTTAGGAAAAAATTTCCAGCACGCTGAGCAGAAAAATGGATGTTTGCCCATGTAAATTTTCTGGTGTGTAAGAGGGTCTTCTTTCTGGGTAAAACATTTCCCGCACTCTGAACATTAAAAAGGGTGCTTGCCTTCATTACCTTACTTGTGGTTTCATAGTGAAACATTCCTAGCCTCAAGAGGAAAAAGGATGCTCATTATTGTGAGTTCTCTGATGTTTAAGTAGTTTTTCTCTCACAATGAAACACTTCCCGCACTCAGAACATGCAAAAGGACTCTCACGACTGTGAATTCTTTGGTGTCTAAGAAGGTTCCCTTTGCGGTTGAAAAATTTTCCACATTCCAAACAGGAGTGAGGGCGCTTGCCTTTGTGACTTTGATAGTGTACAAGAAGGTTTGCTTTCTCAGTGAAACATTTCCCACACTCTAAACAGGAAAAAGAATGATCATCTGTGTGAGTTTCCTTGTGTCTAAGAAATTTTCCTTTCTTTGTGAAACATTTTCCGCACTCTGAACAGGAAAAAGAACGCGCACCAGTGTGCACTCTCTGATGTCTGAGAAGTTTTCCTTTCTCGGGGAAACGTTTCCCGCACTCTGAACAGGAAAAAGGGCGCTCACCTGTGTGCATTCTCTGGTGTCTAATAAGGGTTCCTTTTTGGGCAAAGCTTTTTCCGCATTCCGAACAGGAAAATGGACGCTCGCCTGTGTGAGTTCTCTGGTGTGTTAGAAGTTTTCCTTTCTCAATGAAACATTTCCCGCACTCTGAACAGCAAAAAGGACGCTCACCTGTGTGAATTCTCTGGTGTATGAGAAGGCATCCTTTCTGAGTGAAACATTTCCCGCACTCTGAACAGGAAAAAGGATGCTCACAAGTGTTACTTCTCTGGTGAAGTTGTCCTTCGTTAGTGAAGCATTTCTCGTACTCGGAAAAGGAAGAAGAGTGTTCAGGTGTGTGAGTTCTCCGGTGTCTAAAAAGTACTTTGTTTTCAATGAAGGAGTTTTCCCTCTCTAAACATGACAATGAATTGTCTACTATATGATCTCCTTCATGGTTTAAAGACGACTCCTTGGGATTAAATGGATTTGCTGATCTGTCCACACTGCGAGATTTTAGATGAATATCTGAAGTCATATTTTGTGAATGATCAGAGAATTCCTCAGGATTCAAAGGATCCATCGATTTTGCCATACAGTCTGGTCTGTGATGTGTAATTTCACCAAAGGAATTTGTTTGTTGTGAATCCTGTCCTGTTCCGTTATATTGGGCATAATCTGGAAATAAAAAAAAGATCTCCGCTGAGCTTCTTATTCCGTACACAGTGTCCATCTCTTGGAAAGCAATTTTTAAACCAAATATTATAAGAATTATTTAAGTTTTGTATTCAGGAATCTCAATTTTGATGTAACAATGGAGATGGACCTTTCATATGGTGTACAGTATCTCCTCCTCATTTGTTGGGAACATGACATTATATTGAGGAATGGAGATGGACCTTTCATATGGTGTACAGTATCTCCTCCTCATTTGTTGGGAACATGACGTTATATTGAGGAATGGAGATGGACCTTTCATATGGTGTACAGTATCTCCTCCTCATTTGTTGAAAACATGACGTTATATTGAGGAATGGAGATGGACCTTTCATATGGTGTACAGTATCTCCTCCTCATTTGTTGGGAACATGATATTATATTGAGGAATGGAGATGAACCTTTCATATGGTGTACAGTATCTCCTCCTCATTTGTTGGGAACATGACGTTATATTGAGGAATGGAGATGGACCTTTCATATGGTGTACAGTATCTCTTCCTCATTTGTTGGGAACATGACGTTATATTGAGGAAAGAAGATGGACCTTTTTAATGCACTGGATCTTTATTGAGAAATAATCATTGTTTGGAGATGGACCTTTTATATAGTGTACAGTATCTCCACCTTATTTGCTAGAAACATTAGGTAATATGCTAACAAAGATTAAATGGGCCTTCCTCTACCTCATACATGAGAACATGAGATTATATTGAAAAATGGAGATGAACAGGGGCGCCTGGGGCTAACGAGGCTACTGCCCAGAGGGTGCCCCCGAAAAGCCCTGGGGCTCGAGGCAGCCTAATTCTATTATTAGCCCTGAGCCGCCATACAAAACAAACCAAACTGACGTGGCACACGTCAGCACACTGGTCCAATCCTGCTAGTGCGAGACGTGTGATGTCCGTTAAAGGGCGCCGCCACTGCAACCAAAAGGCGGACTCGGGAGTGACACTGCAGGACGGGCGCCAGGCCACTAAGATGGATGTCACACTTGGCCAATCCTGAGCTAGCGTGGGACGTGCGATGTCTATTAAAGCACACTACTAGGTGTAAGAAGTAAGGAGGCATGGTGCTGGGGACACCCTGATGTAAGGAGGCACTCCGCTGGGGACACCTGATGACATCTGTATTAATAAAAATAATGTGCTTCAATCATCCTGACACCATAACAACCATGGTGCCAGGATGATTGAAGCGCTAACACCAGGTGTTTGGAGTATCCTTATCTTCTGATTGTTACATTTTCTGGAATACACATATTGCTATTGTGGTGTAGGATCTGGGCCTGCTGTCCCCCCCATCCCTCTTTCTTTCCTTCCCTCCCTATTTAATTCTTTCTTTCTTTCTTTCTCCCTCCATCCCTCATTCATCTCAGACTCGAACCACACCCCTTTAAGCCATGCCCACTAGGTAGTTTAAGCCACACCCATTTTTCGATACGGCACGCCGCATTTCTTCGGGCTGAAGTCCCTGGGCTTTTTCCCACCTAGCAACGACCCTGGAAATGAATAGGGATGGAATACAATATCTTCTCGTTTTTTTGTGTAACATAGATAGTGTAGTAAATAAAAAGATTACATTCTACAGGAGAGGCCTGGAAATTTGTATACCATATGGTCTACGTCACCTCTACCACATTTGTTGGGAATGTTGAGTTGAAGGGTAGATACATCGATGATGTAATTATTGTCAACAGTAAAATCGTCTTAATCTTTTCCTTAAATGAAGGAAAATATTGTTCTCTGCCTTAAACAAGGGCAACACAAGGGTGTTTTTTGGAGGAAAACATATTAACCTCTGTATGCAGAAAGAATTATTTTAAATGACGTAGCATGGAAATTACTCACTTGTGTCCATATGTAGAGAAGATTCCTCCTGTTTACTCTCCATAATCATCTCCCCCTCCTCCATAGACTGCTGATCTCCACTCACCAACATCTCTTCTTCTTCTTCTTCTTCCTCTTTAATCTCAACTTTGATGTCTTTTAGTTCTACAGCCTAAACCCCAAAGATGATAGAAAACATTCATAAAAAGGAACAATAAATTACATACAAGAATGTCCTCTGGTTGCTTGGAATGCATGTTTAAAGATGATGTTTACGTCCACCTACCTGATGATGGTGAGGGATGGTGTGATCTTCCTGTGTGGAATCCCGGGAATACAGAGGATGGGGACATCTCTCTGGTGGGTTCCCATTACTGGATCCATCTGTAGGAAACACACACTGACTGAATACATTGTTTCTATGTGTTTATCAGATGATGGGGGTCTAGGTGGACCCTCCGTACTGCTCTCTCCTTTACAATAAAGTCTCCTCTTACCCGGTGATGTGAGGGGCGGCTGATTCTCCATAATGACGTCCTTGTAGAGATCCTTGTGTCCTTCTAAATACTCCCACTCCTCCATGGAGAAATAGACAGTTACATCCTGACACCTTATAGGAACCTGACACACACAATGATACAGTCACCATCCAGACACATCCCTTGTCTGTTACTGGATAATGTCCCAGAATTCCCAACACCGCTCACCTCTCCTGTCAGCAGTTCAATGATCTTCTTGGTGACTTCTAGAATCTTCTTGGCACTGGTGACCTCTGTTGTCAGGCAGTGAGGTGGAGGCACTGTGATGGGTGATGTCATGTGAAGACGGCTGCTGGGCATTAATGGATCACCAGATTTTTTCTTCACTACTTTATAATCCTGTGTAAAGAGGGAAAGTAACAATTATCACTACAGACTTCCCAGAATCCTCCTCACCTCTGTTCAGGCCATTTGAAAGATAAGAGTGATGTCATGTGACCTCCCAGAATCCTCCTCACCTCTCCAGTCAGCAGGTAGATGATCTCCAGGGTGAGGTCCAATATCCTCTCAGTCATGTGACTCATTGATGTGGTCATGTGATCCATACAGGACTCTGCTCTCTGTAGACAGATAATAAAATTGAGAATTATCTGGACAGTACTGGGATGAATAATGTCTGCACAGAGTTCCTCCAGAGTTAAGATACCTCATACTGCTTCTTATTCCATATTGGTGGTCTCGTAAATCTCACTGACAGTAAACTAAACATTATCTTTAAAAGGAATGTAAATCCTAGGAATCAGCTTATCTGCTCACTTTTGTTTTGTTAATTACCATTGAACGCAATTTGTTATATCTCTTTGATATTATTACCAGTTGATCCTGACATAAAACTTGTCAGCTAATAACTTTCTGTGTTCTCTGTCTATGCTGAACTCTTATCATTTGTATTGTATCCAGCTATCTGCGAGGACAATAGAACACCCCCCTATATTATGGAGAAGATAGGAGGGGGGGTGTCATTAGCGTTGTCCTGTTTCTGCTGTTTTTATTACAGTAGGAGGTAAGAGCTGCACGATTCTGGCCAAAACGAGAATCACAATTTTTTTTTGCTTAGAATAAAGATCTTGATTCTCTAACGATTCTCGCGGCTTAACATCTTCCATATAAAAAAAAAGGGCTAACAGCACTGTATATTTTTTTTTTGAAAGTGTCATTTAAAAAAAAAAAATGCATTTGAAAGACCGCTGCGCAAATTACCGTGTGACATAAAATATTGCAACAACCGCCATCTTATTCTCTAGGGTCTCTACTAAAAAAAAAAATATATATATATATATATATATATATATATATATAATGTTTGGGGTTCTAAGCTGTTTTCTAGCAGAAAATATTGGATTTTTACTTGTAAGCAACAAATGTTTGAAAAGATTTAAATGGTTAAACCAAACTCTTCTATACACACTGAGTTCAACCCTTTGATCATTTGAAACATTGTATTTTTTTACTTCTTTTATCAACTTGACTTGGCTCTCTGCCCAGATATGAGAGACTCAAGTCACTCCGACTTAGAAAAAATTCCTGGGGAGACTTCAGGCGACTTGCATTGACTTCCATTACAGTCAAGTCGTGCTGAGTGGCCCCGCAAGTCGAACTCCATTAACTGTACTGAAAAATGCGGTAATATGTGATGGAGATCGCGCGCGCGCGGGGGGTGAATAGAGATCGCAATTTTAACCACTTACCAACCGGAAGGTTTTCCAGCTTTAGGACCAGAGCACTTTTTGCGATTTGGCACTGCGTCGCTTTAACTGACAATTGCGCAGTCGTGCGACGTTGCATCCAAACAAAATTTGCATCCTTTTTTTCCCACAAATAGAGCTTTCTTTTGGTGGTACTTGATCGCCTCTGTGTCATTTCTGATCGCCGCTATAAACAAAAGAAGAGCGACCATTTTGCAAAAAAAAACAAACAAATTTCTTACTTTTTGCTAAAATTTAAATCCAAAAAAAAAAATATAAAAAAACATTTTTTTTCACCGATTTATATTCTTCCTCATATTTGTGATAAAAAAAGTCACAATTGGCGCATATTGTATTGCGGTTTGCGCAAAAGTGGCCGCGTTTACGGATGATGAGAATTCATTTCTGAGGTTTTTTTTTGTTTTTTTTTACTAGTAATGGCAGCAATCTGCGATTTTTAGCGGTACTGCGATATTGCGGCGGACATGTCGGACATTTTTGACACTTTTTTGGGACCAATAACATTTATTCAGCTATCGGAAATTTAAATGTCCATTGATTACTGTATAAATGTCATTGGCAGTGAAGGGGTTAACCTGGGGGGGGAGCTAGGGGTTAACTGTGTTCCCTGGGTGTGTTCTTACTGTGGGGGGGTTGGGCTAACACGGGCATAGGAGATTTAACTGATCCCAGTGACAGGGATCAGTAGATCACCCATGCCTGCACTAACAGAGTGGTGAACCGCCGTGTTTACATCAGCAGTTCCCCGCTCTTTGCCTGTGGCCGCTCATCGTGGCTCGCCGGTGGACATCGGATCCGCCCGAGCCACGGGCACACTCCTCAGGAGTGCGGCGGGCGCCCTTAGCGGCCGTTCGCAGATCGCCATCTTTTTACGGCGATTCGCGTACAGTAACCCGACTGCTGCTGTGATAACACGGCAGGTGGTCGGGAAGTGGTTAATATGATTAATCGTGAAGCTTGGGTCACTTCAAATCACCTGAGTGAGTGATGAATGGGCTTCCTTCACTGCCTCTGTGCCAAATCCCCCATATACTCGAAAGCAGTCGATAACAAACAGTTTGCACATTTGTTTCAACCTTCCATGATGGGGCTGTTGATTGAGGACGCAAAACAACCAACGGCAGAGGACAAGGATATACCACGCACGGACCAGACGAGGGTGAAGAGCAAGGTGGTCAGTTTCTGCGGTCAGGTCGGTGCTTATTATGAGCTTGAAAGCCAAGATCACCTTTTTATGAATAAGTTGACCTGCTGTGAACTAGTTTGCTTTTCATTATTTATGAAAAGATAAGTATAGCCTTCGACTCCAGCAAGGACAAGGAGGAGATGGTTGATGGCAGAGGGCTTAGCCCAACATGAGTTGAAGGCATGGACCAGCAGAGCGATGGGCAGGGAGAAGGTGAGGAGGAAATTGCACCGCAGCAAAATCTCAGGAGGGTGAGAAGAGCACCAAAACAACAAAGTCTAATGCAGCAGGCCTCAGATAGCAGCCAAATCTGGCCATCATTTTCTGAAAACAGAGGTACTCAGGAATAGCTGAAGTCTCCATTAAGCCTGGTCACAGGATCCTGGTTTCTGGGTGCTCTCTAATATCTCGACTTCTGATGAAATCATGGTCATCTGCAACGTGTGCTCAGCAATAACAAGGCAAAAATGTTAGCAACCAAAGTTTACAACCTTGGCACTATGTGAATGCGTTGTCATTTCATCCAGCACAGTGACAGGGCCTACTTTGCCCGAAGGACAGAGCAGGTGGCTCACCTTGGTCCATCTCCCGTCACAGTAGCTTCATCTTTCCCTTCTACCTCTGTCCCTGTTCATGGCACACAAGTAGCTCTGCTGCCTCTACTCATAGGGAGGCACTTTTGTCTTTGCCTTCTTCAGCACCAGCAGTGATAATGGGCAGAGATAAGAGAGGGAAGCTGAGGCTTGAATTGGAGCATTCCAATCCAAAACCTTCTGTAGAGGTATTTAGCAGGCAGTCTTTCATCCAACAGAAGCTCTCCCCGAACCATCTACATGCCTAGGATGTATCTGGTCTATAAACCAGAGGCTCTGGATGGACAGTTGGATAAATGGTTCTATATTTAGGATGTATCCAGTCTATAAACCAGAGGCTCTGGATGGACAGTTGGATAAATGGTTCTATATTTAGGATGTATCCGGTCTATAAACCAGAGGCTCTGGATGGATAGTTGGATAAATGGTTCTATATTTAGGATGTATCCGGTCTATAAACCAGAGGCTCTGGGTGGACAGTTGGATAAATGGTTATATATTAGGATATATCCGGTCTATAAACCAGAGGCTTTGGATGGACAGTTGGATAAATGGTTCTATATTTAGGATGTATCCGGTCTATAAACCAGAGGCTTTGGATGGACAGTTGGATCGGAGACCAAATATCTGGCCTATGTAGGATTTATATCTTGG
>BLSH010408486.1:95196-109640 GCA_018402905.1 Glandirana rugosa | reverse complement strand
AAGTCTAGATTCAAGGGAAACTAGATAAGATTTTCCTGTTTATCAATGTTACATAGAGAACAGATGAGATAGAGGGTTACGATTCCTTATAACTTGTAAGAGACCGAAAAAAAAAAAACTGTAGAGACCAAGTGTGTGTCCCTAGGCTGAAGTCCCCGCTGAGTCGCACTGGGGGGTGACGCGCTAAAGTCGCGTCGAACGTTCGCTGAAGACATTATCTTTAGTTACGTTCATCGGATTACAGCGGGGGTTTCATCATGTCCTTGGAAAAAGATTCAGTCTCTCTGAACACAACGAGGATAATCTACTTTAAGTCGCCTGACAAGTCGCGCTCCATGCAGTGCAATGGAATCGTTCTAATAGGAGCAACACAAGTCTCTCTGACTTAGAAAAAGGTTCCTGTACTACTTTGGGGGCGACATTAGGCTACTTGCATTGATTTCTATTACAGAAGTCGCTTGCAAGCTGCGCTGAAATCGCGCAGTGGGGGGTCACGCTGAGTCGCCCCTGAAGTCGGATCCCTGTGTGTGAACCAGAGATGTCAAAAAAAAAAAAGCCAGAGAATGTTCAATATTCCTTAGCATTGGGAGATAGAGTAGACAAGAGATACATTGTAACTATTTGTCCTTTTAGAATAGATCAAAGGGAACTTAGATCTGAAGTCAGTTTAACCGCGAACAAATCTTTTTCTGACATTTGTTGCTTACAAGTTAATAATAGTATTTTCTGCTAGAAAATAACTTAGGACCCCCAAACATTATATATATATATATTTTAGCAGAGACACTAGAGAAAAAATGGCGGTTGTTGCCATATTTTATGTCACACGAAATTTGCGCAGCAGACTTTCAAATGCAATTTTTTGGGAGAAAATAAACTAAAATGAATATTGAAATAAACGAAACAGTAAAGTTAGCCCAATTTTTTTGTATAAAGTAAAAGACGATGTTACGCCGCGAGAATCGTGATCTTTATTCGAAGCAAAAAGATTGTGATTCTCAATTAAGCCAGAATCGTGCAGCTCTAATAATAACTAAAAAAAAAATGACACATCAGATAAAGGATACAATACACTCAAACCACACTAGATAAGTGTCTGAGCAATGATAATATTTGTACTGTGAGAATGCAAATGGACCTTCCTCTACCAAATTTGTTGAGAACCTGACGTTATATTGAGGAATGGAGATGGACCTTTCATATGATGTACAGTGTCTCCTCCTCATTTGTTGGGAACATGACGTTATATTGAGGAATGGAGATGGAGCTTTCATATGGTGTACAGTATCTCCTCATTTGTTGGGAACATGACGTTATATTGAGGAATGGAGATGGACCTTTCATATGGTGTACAGTATCTCCTCCTCATTTGTAGGGAACATGACATTATATTGAGGAATGGAGATGGACCTTTCATATGGTGTACAGTGTATCCTCCTCATTTGTTGGGAACATGACGTTATATTGAGGAATGGAGATGGACCTTTCATATGGTGTACAGTATCTCCTCCTCATTTGTTGGGAACATGACATTATATTGAGGAATGGAGATGGTCCTTTCATATGGTGTACAGTATCTCCAACTCATTTGTTGGGAACATGACATTATATTGAGGAATGGAGATGGACCTTTCATATGGTGTACAGTATCTCCTCATTTGTTGGGAACATGACGTTATATTGAGGAATGGAGATGGACCTTTCATATGGTGTACAGTATCTCCAACTTATTTGTTGGGAACATGACGTTATATTGAGCAATGGAGTTGGACCTTTCATATGGTATACAGCAGTGGTTCTCGACCCTGTCCTCAAGAAGCCCCAACAGGCCATGCTTGCAGGTTTTCCTTTATCTCACACAGGTGCTTTAAATCAGAGTCAGTGGCTAGTTATTTTGGGCAGCTATTTTATCTAAGAGAAATTCCCAAAACATGGCCTGTTGGGGGTACTTGAGGACTTGGTTGAGGACCACTGGTGTACAGTATCTTCTCATTTGTTGAAAACATGACATTATATTGAGGAATGAAGATGGAACTTTCATATGGTGTACAGTATTTCCTCCTCATTTGTTGGGAACATGACGTTATATTGAGGAATAGAGATGGACCTTTCATATGGTGTACAGCATCTCCAACTCATTTGTTGGGAACATGACATTATATTGAGGAATGGAGATGGACCTTTCACGTGGTGTACAGTATCTCCACCTCATTTGTTGGGAACATGATGTTACATTGAGGAATGGAGATGGACCTTTCATATGGTGTACAGTATCTCCAACTCATTTGTTGGGAACATAACGTTATATTGAGGAATGGAGATGGACCTTTCATATGGTGTACAGTATCTCCTCCCCATTTGTAGGGAACATGACGTTATATTGAGCAATGGAGATGGACCTTTCATATGGTATACAGCAGTGGTTCTCGACCCTGTCCTCAAGAAGCCCCAACAGGCCATGCTTGCAGGTTTTCCTTTATCTCACACAGGTGCTTTAAATCAGAGTCAGCGGCTTGTTATTTTGGACAGCTATTTTATCTAAGAGAAATTCCCAAAACATGGCCTGTTGGGGGTACTTGAGGACTTGGTTGAAGACCACTGGTGTATAGTATCTTCTCATTTGTTGAAAACAAGACATTATATTGAGGAATGGAGATGAACCTTTCATATGGTGTACAGTATCTCCTCCTCATTTGTTGGGAACATGACATTATATTGAGGAATGGAGATGGACCTTTCATATGGTGTACAGTATCTCCTCCTCATTTGTTGGGAACATGACATTACATTGAGGAATGGAGATCGACCTTTCATATGGTGTACAGTATCTCCTCCTCATTTGGTAGTGTGGTTAATTGAAAGATTACATTCTTCTGAGGATGGGAGGTTTGTATATCAGCTGGTCGACAATACCTCCACCATCATTTTTGCGAACATGAAGTTGTGGGGGAGATACATCGATGATATTCTTCTTATCAACAGTATAGGTTTCATAACCTTTTCCTTACTGAATTATGCGACGTTCTCTGTCTGGAGTCAAGATAGCACAGACGGTCTGTTCTTGGAGAGAAACTTCTGACTACAAAAAGGATTATTTGCTAGAAGAGCTGTAGAAATGTAGAATACTATTCTACCGAAAATGGTTTAAACGTGTCTTTCTTTACCCCACGGAATATTCTGGTGTGCAACCAGGCTTTCTTTCCAAAAAAACATAAAAAAGTATATTCACTTCTGTGAAGTCTCTTGTCCAAGTATTAAACTTTTTCTGAGTGAAAAATTTCCCACACTCCATACAGAAGAATGGATGCTCGTCCATGTGAATTTTCTAAAGTGTTGGAAGGTCACCTTTCTGCTTGAAACATTTCCTGGACTCTGAACATTCAAATCAGTGCTTACCTGTGTGACTTTTCTGGTGTATAAGAAGTTTTGCTTTCTCAATGAAAAATTTCCAGAACTTAGATAAGGAAAAAGGGTGCTAACCAGCGTGAGTTCTCTGGTGTATAAGAAGTTTTTCTTTCACAATGAAACCTTTCCCGCACTCAGAACAGGAAAAAGGACGCTCACCTGTGTGAATTTTATGGTGTCTACTAAGGCCTCCTTTTTCTGTGAAACATTTCCCGCACTCCGAACAGGAAAAAGGACGCTCCCCAGTGTGAATTCTCTGGTGTCGAAGAAGGTCTGCTTTCTGAGAGAAACATTTCCCACAATCTGAACAGGTAAAAGGACGCTCATGTGTGTGAATCCTCTGGTGTCGAAGAAGGCCTCCTCTCTCTGTGAAACATTTCCCACACTCTGAACAGGAAAAGGGACGCTCACCTGTGTGAATTCTCTGGTGTATAAAAAGCCCTTCTCTGTGTGCAAAACATTTCCCGCACTCTGAACAGGAAAATGGACGCTCACCTGTGTGAATTCTCTGGTGAATAAGGAGGATTCCTTTCTGAGTGAAACACTTTCCGCACTCTGAACAGGAAAAAGGACGCTCGCCTGTGTGAGTTCTCTGGTGTTTCAAAAGATCCCCTTTTTGAGCAAAATACTTCCCGCACTCTGAACAGGATAAAGGATGCTCACCTGTATGACTTCTCTGGTGCGTAATAGGCTTTCCTTTCATAGTGAAACATTTCCCATCACTGGAAATAGGATGGTCACGTGTGTGAGTTCTCTGGTGTCTAAGGAGTGCTCTGTTGTCAGTGAAAGATTTCCCGCACTCCAAACAAGACAATGAATTGTCTACTATATGATCTCCTTCATAGTTTAAAGGAGACTCCTTGGAATTAGAGGGATCTGTTGATCTGTCCACACTGTGAGATTTTAGATGAATATCTGAAGTCATATTATGTGAATAATCAGAGAATTCCTCTGGAATAAGATCTCCCTCTGAGGTATTCATATTGCATACACAGTGTCCATCTGTCGGGAAGGAATGTTTAAAAAAGTGTTATAGGAATTCTTCTAGCCTTGCATTCAGGAGTTTACTATTTTGACAACTACAAAAAAAAGTCTGGCATTAGTATTAGGTGCAATCATAAAAAATTGAAAACAAGCAACATGAAGGACACAATACACCCCAAACCACATCGGGTAACAGTGTCTATACATTGATAACATTGCTATCATTAGAATGGAAATAGACCTTTAACAGTGATGGACCTTTCATATGGTGTACAGTATCTCCTCCTCATTTGTTGGGAACATGACGTTATATTGAGGAATGGAGATGGACCTTTCATATGGTGTATAGTATCTCCTCCTCATTTGTTGGGAACATGACATTATATTGAGGAATGGAGATGGACCTTTCATATGGTGTACAATATCTCCTCCTCATTTGTTGGGAACATGGCGTTCTATTGAGGAATGGAGATGGACCTTTCATATGGTGTACAGTATCTCCACCTCATTTGTTGGGAACATGACGTTATATTGAGGAATTGAGATGGACCTTTCATATGGTGTACAGTATCTCCTCCTCATTTGTTGGGAACATGACGTTATATTGAGGAATGGAGATGGACCTTTCATATGGTGTACAATATCTCCTCCTCATTTGTTGGGAACATGGCGTTCTATTGAGGAATGGAGATGGACCTTTCATATGGTGTACAGTATCTCCTCCTCATTTGTTGGGAACATGACGTTATATTGAGGAATGGAGATGGATCTTTCACATGGTGTACAGTATCTCCACCTCATTTGTTGGGAACATGACGTTATATTGAGGAATGGAGATGGACCTTTCATATGGTGTACAGTATCTCCACCTCATTTGTTGGGAACATGACGTTATATTGAGGAATGGAGATGGACCTTTCATATGGTGTACAGTATCTCCTCCTCATTTGTTGGGAACATGATGTTATATTGAGGAATGGAGATGGACATTTCATATGGTGTACAATATCTCCTCATCATTTTTTGGAAACATTGTGTAGTGCGGTAAATTTAAAGATGGCATTTTTTCAGCAAGGACTGGAGATTTGTATACCATATGACTTAGAATACCTTCATCTATACTGTTGGGGCCACTGGGAGGTGGCGTAGGAGCATCAACAAAGTTCTTATTGCCAACAGATCAGGTTTCATAATTTTTTCCTTACTGAATGATATGAGGTTCTCAGGGCAGCACAAATGGTGTGTTTTTGGAGGAAGAAAGTTTACCTCCTGTATGCAGGAGTCTCTGCTGGAAGAGCAGTAGAATGGAGATGGACCTTTCATATGGTGTACAGTATCTTCCCCCTCATTTGCTGGGAACATGACGTTATATTGAGGAATGGAGATGGCCCTTTTCATATGTTGTACAGTGTATCCTCCTCATTTGTTGGGTACATTGGGTGGTACGGTAAATACAAAGATTACATTATACAGGAGAGGACTGGAGATTTCTATATCATATGTACTATAATATCTCTAATAGATTTGTTGGGAATGAGGGGTAGGTACATTGATGATGTTCTTATTGTCAAGAGTTAGGGTTGCTTAATCTTTTCCTTAATAAAGGTTGTGACGTTCTTCAACACAGGCAGCATGAACTGGTTTTTGGAGGAAAAAAAGTTTAACCTCTGTATACAAAAATAATTCTTTGCAGAAGACCTTTAAAATGTAGAATAGTATGACACAGGTCATGGATTTTACCGACTTAGTAGTTTACCTCGTAAAATATAAATAGCTACCAATTTTTGTAGGAAAACACATGGAAGAATGTTGAACCAGGGAGTTAACGGATTGCTATTTGGGATCAGAAAGGAATTCTTTTATTATAGAAGAATATTCTGGCTTATATGGGTTTTGGCCTTTACTTGGTATGATTGTGAGTTTAAGATTTTTTTGTGAAAGGTGAATTCAACGGACATGTAAATGAATATTCATGAAAGCAAAATAAAATTGTGAACTGGTTCCGTATTTAGTGTTTATTACTTACTTGCGTCCATATGTACAGAAGCTTCCTCCTGTTTACTTTTCATAATCATCTCCCCCTCCTCCATAGACTGCTGATCTCCACTCACCAACCTCTCTTCTTCTTCTTCTTTAACCTCAACTTTGATGTATTTGAGTTCTTCATCCTAAACCCCAAAGATGATAGAAAACGTGTACTGATAAAGAATAACAGAATCAGCTCAGAATACATTTTAGGTCTACTATTTAGTCCCATCTACCTGATCATGGTGGGGGATGGTGTGATCTTCCTGTGTGGAATCCTGGGAATACAGAGGACGGGGGCATCCCTCTGGTGGGTTCCCATTACTGGATCCATCTGTAGGAAACACAACACTGACTGAATACATTGTTTCTATGTGTTTATCAGATGATGGGGGATCTAGGTGGACCCTCTTACTGCTCTCTCCTTTACAATAAAGTCTTGTCTAACGGTGATGTGAGGAGCAGCCGATCCTCCATCATGATGTCCTTCTAGAGATCCAATTACCTGATAATGTGAAGGTCTACAGATCCTCAAATGTCGATCTATATACTTGAACAGTTTCTTTATTTTGTGTTCATTAATCACCTGCAATAATATCTAGAGAGGGTTCTTCTTGTTTGATTGTCACCATCATCCCAAACTCCCCCATCGACTCCTCATAACCAATCACAGTCCTTTCTTCTTCTTCCTCTTTAACCTTAATTTTCACATACATCTGTTCTTCGTGCTAATCCATAAAAATAAAAAAAAATCTTGAAATTGTGAGGACCAATAAACTGAGAGAATAGTATAATCTCATACAGACAAGAGTCACTTTTGTGTTCTACCCATCTACCTGATGATGGTGAGGGATGGTGTGACCTTCCTGTGTGGAATCCCGGGAATACAGAGGACGGGGACATCTCTCTGGTGGGTTCCCATTACTGGATCCATCTGTAGGAAACACACACACTGACTGAATACATTGTTTCTATGTGTTTATCATCTGATGATGGATCTAGGTGGATCCTCCGTACTGCTCTCTCCTTTACAATAAAGTCTCCTCTTACCCAGTGATGTGAGGGGCGGCTGATTCTCCATCATGACGTCCTTGTAGAGATCCTTGTGTCCTTCTAAATACTCCCACTCCTCCATGGAGAAATAGACAGTGACATCCTGACACCTTATAGGAACCTGACACACACAATGATACAGTCACCATCCAGACACATCCCTTGTCTGTTACTGGATAATGTCCCAGAATTCCCAGCACCGCTCACCTCTCCTGTCAGCAACTCAATTATCTTCTTGGTGACTTCTAGGATCTGCTTGGCACTGGTGACCTCTGTTGTCAGGCAGTGAGGTGGAGGCACTGTGATGGGTGATGTCCTGTGAAGACAGTTGCGTGGTGTTAATGGATTCCCAGATGTATAAACCAGAGGCTCTGGATGGACAGTTGGATAAATGGTTGTATATTTAGGATATATCTGGTCTATAAACCAGAGGCTCTGGATGGACAGTTGGATAAATGGCTCTATATTTAGGATATATCTGGTCTATAAACCAGAGGCTCTGGATGGACAGTTGGATAAATGGTTCTATATTTAGAATGTATCTGGTCTATAAACCAGTGGCTCTGGGTGGACAGTTGGATAAATGGCTCTATATTTAGGATGTATCTGGTCTATAAACCAGAGGCTCTGGATGAACAGTTGGATAAATGGCTCTATATTTAGGATATATCTGGTCTATAAACCAGAGGCTCTGGATGGACAGTTGGATAAATGGTTCTATATTTAGGATGTATCCGGTCTATAAACCAGTGGCTCTGGGTGGACAGTTGGATAAATGGCTCTATATTTAGGATGTATCTGGTCTATAAACCAGAGGCTCTGGATGAACAGTTGGATAAATGGCTCTATATTTAGGATATATCTGGTCTATAAACCAGAGGCTCTGGATGGACAGTTGGATAAATGGTTCTATATTTAGGATATATCTGGTCTATAAACCAGAGGCTCTGGACGGACAGTTGGATAAATGGCTCTATATTTAGGATGTATCTGGTCCATAAACCAGAGGCTCTGGATGGACAGTTGGATAAATGGTTCTATATTTAGGATGTATCTGGTCTATAAACCAGAGGCTCTGGATGGACAGTTGGATAAATGGTTCTATATTTAGGATGTATCTATGTACATATTATAAGCCTTTGTTTTTACCTCCTCTGCTGCCAGTTCCAGTTTTTTCTCTACTTCCTCCCATCGTAACTATGACCTGGAACTTCCTGTTTGTGACACCATTTCCTGTTTGTACATTACATCACTTCCTGTCTGTGTTCCATTACAACATAACAACTAGTAAATTCGCTTACCTATGTGGAGAATGTTTGTTTTTCTGTCTAGGTTTCTGTTCAGAAATTTTCACCTCACTTCCTGTCCCAATGATATGTGGATTTTGAAAAATTTGGGTTGTTGTGGAAACAAGGATTGGTGATAAAGCATCAATGGAGACACCTTTTTCCCATAATAACTCTTACAGGAGTGAATTTCCCTTCCTAGGGGTAGATTTCCTTATACTTCCTGTTGTCTCCCTCCGTTTGTAAGTAGTAGTCGTTCATAAGTTGGATGTTTGTAACTAGGGGACCGCCTAGAGTTTCCACCTCATCCCTTTAAACCCAAACACGTATGAATTACACGAGGCTGATTAAGGTGGTAATTAAACTCACTTAGTGTCTTATCTGCATTAAATTAGTGTCAGAACAACCTGTGTAATTCATATGTGTTCGGGTTTAAAGGGATGAGGTGGCAACCCTAGGATCCATTATAATGCATGCTTCTACTACGGAGGCTCTCAAAATTTAGAGTTAGGACTGCAGATATTACTGGGGTGCTGTTTTTTATGGGGTCCCCCTCAAAATCCATGCCAGACCAGAATTAGGTGGGACGCCACTGTTTTATTTTTTTATTCCAGCTCTACTTTGCATTCCGCTGTCAGTGGGGGAATCCCGTTGACAGCAGAGGAGTCATTGTTGTTAAGGACGCAGAGGGTGCCAGATCCTTAGCAACCAGCGATTCACTGGTTTTTACAGCAGAGCTCCACCCAAAAGGGGAAGCTCGGCTTGTTTGCACCCTCCCCTCCACTGCCACATTTGGAGCTCTTTGGGGGGAGAGGGGGCAGAAGGTACCTGGTTTTGACAGGTACCTGCTCCCACTTCTGGCTCAGATTGCTGCGGCGAACTGAGCCAGAAGTTCAGCTCCCCCTCTTTCCCCCGCAGTTTTCTGGAACACATCTTAGGTCCCGGAAGACTACGGGACCACTTACACGGCACAGCGTGACTTGCGCATATGCAGTACAAAGCAGGCTGTGAAGCCGCAACACTTCACTACCTGTTTCCTTTATTAGAGATGCACTACAAGTTGAAGAATTGGCTCGGGTGAAGACAACGCAGGATCCCTGGACAGGTAAGTGTCCTTATATAAAAAGTATGCAGCTATAGTATTTGTAGCTGCTGACTTTTAATTTTTGCAGAAGGAGCTCCTCTTTAAAGAGGAAGTAAACCCTGATTGGTTTTACTTCCTCTTTATTACCCTGCAATGTAAACAGGGTCAGTTCTACCACTAGGCAAACTAAGCAGCCACCTAGGGCGCACTGTTGCCTAGGGGCGCCCGGCTGCTGGTTTCCCTCCACGTCTTCAACTCTCTTCTTGTAACTAACTCAGTCTAAGGCAGCTGCTCCACCCGACTGGTAGTGTAATTAGAGGCGCAGCGCAGCACTGGAGCTAGCTTTAGAGGGAGCAGAGCCGATGCTTCCTGTATAGCGCCGCCTCCTGTCACATGGGCAGGGCAAAGGGGGTGGAGTCAGGGGTGGAGCCAAATGGAGCTGAAAAATTATGTTTTGCTTAGGCCCTAGGGTGTCAAAAATCCTTGCACCAGCCCTGAATGTAAAAGCATAATGGGCTAGTATGCATCGCATATTAGCTCATTATGTGGCACTTACCTGCATTGGAAGGCTGCGATGTCCCCGCTTCAGGCCGCGTCCATCTCCTGCCCCTCTTCCTTTTGGGGCCGCGGACTCCGGCTCTGTGACTGACCGGAGTCGCGTGCAGTCACTCCCAGGCATGCGCGTGGAAGCCGCCAATCGCGGCACGATCTCAGTGAAGAAATGGCACGGAGGCCGTTTCTTGACTGCGCATGTACCCGATGACGTGGGCACATCACAGTACACTGTATATCTCCTAAACTGTGCAGGTTTAGGAGATTTGCAGGGAACCTACAGGTAAGCCTTATTATAGGCTTACCTGTAGGTTGAAGTGGTTTTCAAGTGTTGACAACCACGTTAAGGACACTGGCGGGTGCCGGCTCCTTGACAACCAGCTGAAATAAAATACATTTCTTCAACTATCTCAGGCTAGGACCACTTTTTTTTTTTTTAAGCCATGCATTTATTTATTTCCTTTAGTGTATTGACTCTACCGCTGTTTTATGCGGTATTTGCGTTTTTTTGGTTTTTAACCACTTCAGCCCCGGAAGGATTTCCTGCTTTAGGACCGGAGCCCTTTTTGCGATTCGGCACTGCGTCGCTTTAACTGACAATTGCGCGGTCGTGCGGCGTTGTACCCAAACGAAATTTGCGTCCTTTTTTTCCCACAAATAGAGCTTTCTTTTGGTGGTATTTGATCCCCTCTGCGTCATTTCTGATCGCCGCTATAAACAAAAAAAAGTGACAATTTTGCAAAAAAACCCAAATTTCTTACTTTTTGCTAAAATACAAATCCAAAAAAAAAAATATAAAAAAACATTTTTTTTCACCGTTTTTGGCCGATTTATATTCTTCCTCATATTTGCGATAAAAAAAAATCGCAATCTGCGTTTATTGATTGGTTTGCGCAAAAGTGGTCGCGTTTACAGATGATGAGAATTCATTTTTGGGGTTTTTTTTTTTTTTTACTAGTAATGGCGGCGATCTGCGATTTTTTAGCGGTACTGCGATATTTCAGCAGACATGTCGGACTATTTTGACACTTTTTTGGGACCATTGGCATTTATACAGCGATCAGTGCTATAAAAATGCACTGATTACTGTGTAAATGCCATTGGCAGTGAAGGGGTTAACCTGCAGGGGGCGCTCTAAGGGTTAACTATGTTCCCTGGGCGTGTTCTAACTGTAGGGGGACTGCCCTGGCTGGGGAAGGGAAGTGGTCACAGCCTTCGTATACAGGAAGGCTGTGATCACAGCCCTTCCCCCTTCACACAGAGCGGAGATCCGTGTTTACATACACGGACCTCCGTTCCTCCGCTCGGGGGGGCCATCACGGGTAGCCGGCTGCAATCGAAGCCGCCGCACCCGCTCCCTGGCCCTACCCGAACACAGTGAGCGCGCAGGCGCGCCTCCGGCGGCGCGCGCGCGCGCTCACTAGGCTCGTGAGCGCGGCCGCCGTCATATGACAGCGATTTGCGCTCACGAGCCACCTTGCCGCCGTCAATTGGCAGTCGGCAAGGGGTTAAGGTAAATGCTGCATAAAAGGATAGTGAATTGACATTATCAGTATGGCATGTGGCATGTGATATTTGGGAAAAATGTGTCACATGACTCAAACATGGCATGTGAGATGCTTTAGCAAATGGAGCCCAGTGTGAGATCCCAGATACACAGTGTGGAAAATGATTATTTGATCCCCTGCAGATTTTGTAAGTTTGCCCACTGACAAAGAAATGAAGGGTCTATCACTTTTATCATGGGTGTATTTTTAATGATAGACAGAAAGAAAAAGAGACAGAACATCAACCAAAAATCCAGAAAAAACTCATGAAACAAATGTTATAAGTATGAGTTCAGTGAGTAAAATAAGTATTTAATCCCCTACTAACCAACAATAATTCTGGCTCCCACAGATTGACTACAGTAGATGCTCATATGGTACACAGATTAGCCCTGTCAATGTAAGAAGGAGCTCCTAACAACAACTTGTTATGTGTATAAAAGACACCTGTCCACAGAATCTCTTTCTTCCATTCAAACCTCACCGTCACGGGGAAGACCAATGAGCTGTCAAAGGACGTCAGGGACAAGATTGTAGACCTGCACAAGGCTGGAATGGGCTACAAGGCCATCAGCAAGAAGCTTGGTGAGAAGGAGACAACTGTTGGAGCGATTATTCGCAAATGAAATAAGTACAAAATAAACATCAATAGCCCTCGGTCTGGAGCTCCATGCAAGATTTCGCCTCATGGGGTGAGGATGATCATGAGAAAAGTGAGGGATCAGCCCAGAACTTCACAGGAGGAGCTTGTGAATGATCTCAAGGCAGCTGGGACCACAGTCACCAAACAAACCAGTGGTAACACAATACACGGCCATGGATTAAAATCCTACAGCGCCCACAAGGCCCTCCTCCTGAAGAAGGCACATGTACAGGCCCATCTGAAGTTTGCCAATGAACATTTAAATGATTCAGTGATGGATTTGGAAAAAGTGCTGTGGTCAGATGAGACCAAAATTGAGCTCTTTGGCATAAACTCGACCCACCGTGTTTGGAGGAAGAAAAATGCTGACTATAACCATAAGAACACCATCCCTACAGTCAAGCACAGAGGTGGAAACATTTTGCTTAGGGGCAGTTTCTATGTTAAAGGTACAGACCGACTTTGCCGCATTGAGGGGCTAATGGACGGGGCCATGTATTGTAAAATCTTGGATGAGAACCTTTTTTCCTCAGTCAAAACACTGACGATGGATCATGGATGGGTCTTCCAGCATGACAATGACCCAAAACATACCGTCAAGTGGCTCAAGAAGAAGCACGTTAAGGTCATGGAGTGGCCTAGCCAGTCTCCAGACCTTAATCCTATAGGAAATTTATGGAGGGGGCTGAAATTTTGAGTTGCCAAGTGACAGCTAAGAAACCTTAAGGATTTAGAGAAGATCTGTATAGGAGAGTGGACCAAAATCCCTCCTGAGATGTCTGCAAACCTGGTAACCGACTACAAGAAACGTCTGACCTCTGTGCTTGCCAACAAGGGTTTCTCCACCAACTAAGTCGTTTTTTTCTTGGGGATCAAATACTTATTTTACTCACTGAACTGCAACTCCATTTATAACATTTGTATCGTGTGTTGTTCTGGATTTTTGGTAGATATTCTGTCTCTATCACATAAAATACACCAATGATAAAAAAATTATAGACCCTTCAATTCCTTGTAAGTGGGCAAACTTTCAAAATCTGCGGGGATCAAATTATTATTTCCCCCACTGTTTAGGTACAGTATGTGATTTATGCGACGATTTCTCAGGATTAGAGGGATTTATCGATCTTCACAAATGGTAAGCTGTGTAATGTATATTTTGACTAAAGGAATTTATTCTTGGAGGATCGAGTACCGTCCCGTTATCTTCTGCATAACAATCAGGAAATAAACTAAAATCTCCCTCTAAGGGGTTCTTATTCCATACACAGTGACCATTTATGGAAAAGCTATTTTTTTTAATAGATTTTTTTTTATTTTCCTTTTTCTGAATGGTACAATATCAAGAAATGTCTCAGTTACACTTGCACTATTATAATTAATCATTCTTTTTAACATAAATAAAAAAAAAGAATCATAATGATCAACATACACCAAGTATATTACAAATACCAACAATTACAATTACAACTAGTAAACATCTACTAACAAATGTAACGAATAATCTTTATCCACATCCTAATGCGAATGTAATAAATGTTAAACACGTCATGTTTTACATTGAAAGGTCATATATGTTGGTACAGCACTAAACAGTTTCACAGAGTTTTGGAACCAATCATCACTACAATAAATAAATACAAACCAGATACGGAATACAATACACTCTTAGCACACCAGATAACAGCATCTGTGCAATGACATGTGTACTGTAAGAATGGAAATGGGCCCTCCTCTACTTCATTTGATGGGAATATGACATTATACAGAAGGAAAGAAGATTGGTTTTTGTAAACAATCATCTACAAATGATCAACATTAACATTAACAACCATAAACATTATATGAACCACATACAACTAGTA
>BLSH010408486.1:14611-30408 GCA_018402905.1 Glandirana rugosa | reverse complement strand
AGGGTCGTGGAGAGGGTCGTGGAGAGGGTCGTGGAGAAGGTTGTGGAGAAGGACGTGGAGAAGGTTGTGGAGAAGGTCGTGGAGAAGGTTGTGGAGAAGGACGTGGAGAAGGTCGTGGAGAGGGTCGTGGAGAAGGTCGTGGAGAGGGTCGTGGAGAGGGTTGTTGGAAGAGCTGCTGGGAGAGGTGCTGGGAGAGGTGCTGGAAGAGGTGCAGGAAGAGGTGCAGGAAGAGGTGCAGGAAGAGGTGCTGGAAGAGGTGTTGGAAGAGGTGTTGGAAGAGGTGTTGCAAGAGGTGCAGAAAGAGGTGTTGGAAGAGGTGTTGGGCACATAGAATTCTATTCCACAGGAAATGGTTTTAACCACTTAGTATCCTATTTCACTACATCCATACATTTTCTGGTGTTCAGACATTCTTTCTTTGACAAACATTTCCCACACACTGAGCATGAAAAAGAATATGCACACACATGAATTTTATTATATCTAAATAGTACGCTTTATTAAGTAAAATATTTCCTGCACTCTAAACCGGAAAATGGATCTGTGTGAATTCTCTGGTGTGGAAGGTGGTCTCCTTTCTGGGTGAAACATTTCCCGCACTGTGAACTTTACTGGCCTATGTGATCTTTCTGGTGTTTAAGAATTTTTCTATTCACAGTGGAAAATTTCCAGCACTAAGATCACGGAAAAGGACGATCACGAGAGTGAATTTTCTGGTGGTTTAGTAGTTTTTCTTTCGTGATGAAACGTTTCCCGCACTCGGAACAAGAAAAAGGCCGCTCGCCCGTGTGAATTTTTTGGTGTTGAAAAAGGCCCGCGTTGTGAGTAAAACATTTCCCGCACTCTGAGCAGGAAAAAGGACGTTCACCTGTGTGAATTCTCTGGTGTTGAAAAAGGCCCTCTTTGCGAGTAAAACACTTCCCACACTCTGAGCAGGGAAAAGGACGCTCACCCGTGTGACTTTTCTGGTGAGTAGTAAGCTTTCCTTTCTGAGTGAAACACTTCCCACACTCTGAACAGGAAAAAGGACGCTCACCTGTGTGACTTCTCTGGTGAATAGTAAGCTTTCCTTTCTGAGTGAAACATTTCCCACACTCTGAGCAAGAAAAAAGACTCTCACCCGTGTGAATTCTCTGGTGTTGAAAAAGGCCCTCTTTGCGAGTAAAAAATTTCCCACACTCTGAGCAGGGAAAAGAACCCACACCCGTGTGACTTTTCTGGTGAGTAGTAAGCTTTCCTTTCTGAGCAAAACACTTCCCACACTCTGAACAGGAAAAGGGACGCTCACCTGTGTGACTTCTCTGGTGAGTAGTAAGCTTTCCTTTCTGAGTGAAACATTTCCCGCACTCTGAGCAAGAAAAAAGACTCTCATCCATGTGAATTCTCTGGTGTTGAAAAAGACCCTCTTTGTCAGTAAAACCTTTCCCACACTCTGAGCAGGGAAAAGAACGCATACCCGTGTGAATTCTCTGGTGATAAGATAGGGTCACTTTGTGAGTAAAACTCTTCCCACACTCTAAACAGGAAAAAGGACGCTCACCCGTGTGACTTCTCTGGTGTACAAGGAGGCCATCTTTCTGAGCGAAACATTTCCCACACTCTAAACAGGAAAAAGGACGCTCACCTGTGTGCTTTCTCTGGTGTCTTAAAAGACCCGCTTTGTGAGTAAAACATTTCTCACACTCTGAGCAGGAAAAAGGACGCTCACCTGTGTGAATTTTCTCGTGTTTAAGGAGGCCTCCTTTCTGAGCGAAGCATTTTCCGCACTCGAAACAGGAAAAAGGACGTTCACCTGTGTGAATTCTCTGGTGAATGAGGAGTCTTCCTTTTAGAGTGAAAGATTTCCCGCACTCTGCGCAGGAAAAAGGACGCTCACCCGTGTGACTTCTTTGGTGAATAAGGAGTCTTCCTTTTTTAGGGAAACATTTCCCGCACTCCGAACAGGCAAAAGGACGCTCACCTGTGTGACGTCTCTGCTGAGTACTACGTTTTCCTTTCTTAGTGAAACCTTTCCCATCATTGGTAAAGGAAGAAGGATGTTCACGTGTGTGAGTTCTCTGGTGTCTAAGAAGTGCTCTGTTGTCAGTGAAAGGTTTCCCGCACTCCAAACAAGACAATGAATTTTTTCCTATATGATCTTCTTTATAGGTAAAAGAAGACTCCTTAGAGGGATCTGTTGATCTGTCCACTGATTTTAGATGAATATCTGAAGTCATATTATGTGAAGATTCCTCGGGATTAGAGGGATCCATGGATGTTGCCAAACAGCGAGGTCTGTGATGTGTATTTTGACTAAAAGAATTCGTTCTTGGAGAATGTTCTGCTCTCCCGTTATCCTGTCCATCATCTGGTAATATAGGAAGATCTCCAACTGAGGTGTTCATATTCCGCACACAGGGTCCATCTGTTGGAAAGCAATGTTTAAAAAAGTGTTATAGGAATTCTTCCAGTCTTCTATTCAGGAGTCAATTATTTTGATGCAACTTCAAAGACCTCCGTCATAGCATTAGGTGCAATCATATCAGAAACATATAAATAAAGGCCACATAAAGGAGACAATATACCCAAACCACATGTGGTGACAGAGTTTTGCATTGCGGACACTTCTACTGGTAGAACAGAAATAGACCTTCACCATCAGAGTTTACAGTAATTTGATAGAATTCTGACATTTGTGAAGGACCTTCGATATGGTGTACAGTATCTCCTCCTCATTTGTTGGGAACATGACGTTATATTGAGGAATGGAGATGGACCTTTCATATGGTGTACAGTATCTCCTCCTCATTTGTTGGGAACATGACATTATATTGAGGAATGGAGATGGACCTTTCATATGGTGTACAGCATCTCCCCCCCATTTGTTGGGAACATGACGTTATATTGGGGAATGGAGATGGACCTTTCATATGGTGTACAGTATCTCTTCCCCATTTGTTGGGAAAATGACGTTATATTGAGGAATGGAGATGGACCTTTCATATGGTGTACAGTATCTCCTCCTCATTTGTTGGGAACACGACGTTATATTGAGGAATGGAGATGGACCTTTCATATGGTGTACAGTATCTCCTCCCCATTTGTTGGGAACATGACATTATATTGAGGAATGGAGGTGGACCTTTCATATGGTGTACATTATCTCCTCCTCATTTGTTGGGAACGTGACGTTATATTGAGGAATGGAGATGGACCTTTCATATGGTGTACAGTATCTCCTCCTCATTTGTTGGGAACATGACGTTATATTGAGGAATGGAGATGGACCTTTCATATGGTGTACAGTATCTCCACCTCATTTGTTGGGAACATGACGTTATATTGAGGAATGGAGATGGACCTTTCATATGGTGTACATTATCTCCTCCTCATTTGTTGGGAACGTGACGTTATATTGAGGAATGGAGATGGACCTTTCATATGGTGTACAGTATCTCCTCCTCATTTGTTGGGAACATGACGTTATATTGAGGAATGGAGATGGACCTTTCATATGGTGTACAGCAGAGGTTCTCAACCCTGTCCTCAAGTACCCCCAACAGGCCATGTTTGCAGGTTTTCCCTTATCTTGCACAGGTGCTTTAAATCAGAGTCAGTGGCTTGGTATTTTGGACAGCTACTTTATCTAAGAGAAATTCACAAAACATGACCTGTTGGGGGTACTTGAGGACAGGGTTGAGAACCACTGGTGTACAGTATCTCCTCCTCATTTGTTGGGAACATGACGTTATATTGAGGAATGGAGATGGACCTTTTATATGGTGTACAGTATCTCCTCCTCATTTGTTGGGAACATGACGTTATATTGAGGAATGAAGATGGACCTTTCATATGGTGTACAGTATCTCCTCCTCATTTGTTGGGAACATGAAATTATATTGAGGAATGGAGATGGACCTTTCATATGGTGTACAGTATCTCCTCCTCATTTGTTGGGAACATGACGTTATATTGAGGAATGGAGATGGACCTTTCATATGATGTACAGTATCTCCTCCTCATTTGTTGGGAACATGACATTATATTGGGGAATGGAGATGGACCTTTCATATGGTGTACAGTATCTCCTCCCCATTTGTTGGGAACATGACGTTATATTGAGGAATGGAGATGGACCTTTCATATGGTGTACAGTATCTCTTCCCCATTTGTTTGGAACATGACGTTATATTGAGGAATAGAGATGGACCTTTCATATGGTGTACAGTATCTCCTCCTCATTTGTTGGGAACATGACGTTATATTGAGGAATGGAGATGGACCTTTCTTATGGTGTACAGTATCTCCTCCTCATTTGTTGGAAACATGACTTTATATTGAGGAATGGAGATGGACCTTTGATATGGTGTACAGTATCTCCACCTCATTTGTTGGGAACATGATGTTATATTGAGGAATGGAGATGGACCTTTCATATGGTGTACAGTATCTCCACCTCATTGGTTGGGAACATGATGTTATATTGAGGAATGGAGATGGACCTTTCATATGGTGTACAGTATCTCCACCTCATTGGTTGGGAACATGATGTTATATTGAGGAATGGAGATGGACCTTTCATATGGTGTACAGTATCTCCTCATTTGTTAGGAACATGACGTTATATTGAGGAATGGAGATGGACCTTTCATATGATGTACAGTGTCTCCTCCTCATTTGTTGGGAACATGACGTTATATTGAGGAATGGAGATGGACCTTTCATATGGTGTACAGTATCTCCTCCTCATTTGTTGGGAACATGACGTTATATTGAGGAATGGAGTAGGTGGCTAGCAGCTTTACAGGGGAGATGGAGGAACATCTGTTCCCTAATCTCCTCTGTGACAAATTAATCACAAAGAAGACCTGTCACCTGCCCAAAGATATCACAAGGGGGCTTGTTAGCTTCTTTGTGATAGCAAGAAGGTTAAATGAAAAAAAATCAAATTAAAATATTTTTAGAAATGTAAAATCATCCTCGTCCCCCTGTGCATACATGCAAGTAGGTCCAGCATGAAAAGGTAAACAGCTATTGCACCACACGTGAGAAATCATTGTGAACATCAGCAGGGCAGGTGCAAGGTTTTTTGACACCCTAGGCCAAACCTCATTTTGCCGCCCCCACGTTGGCTCCGCCCCTGACCCCACCCCCTTTGCCCTTTCCATGTATACAATGGAGGGGGCAGAGGTGGAGATTTTTGCAGCGCCTCTCTACCTATTTCTTTAGCCGTGGTCCACAGGCCCTCACCTGGGCCTAAAGACAAATAATGGCAGCACTGGCTTGCTTCCTCATGCCAGCTGTGGTCCACAGGTATATGGACAAGCTAGGGTAGTATATGGACAGGCTAGGGTAGTATATGGACAGGCTAGGGTAGTATATGGACAGGCTGGGGTAGTTTATCAACAGGCTGGGGTACTATATGGACAGGCTGGGGTAGTATATATAGACAGGCTGGGGTAGTATATAGACAGGCTGGGGTAGTATATGGACAGGGGCTGGGCGCCCTGGGCGGCAGTGCGCCCTAGGCGGCCGCCTACTTCGCCTAGTGGTAGAGCCGGCCCTGAACATCAGAGTGAGAACAACAATTCGAGGCCTATGATTCATTAGAAGTCCTAAACTGATAAACTGTAAAGACTTTTTAATTTTAACAGGTTGGGTATTAACTCGATGCATCATCATCATTTATATTTTACCAAAACATTTGGTAGTATTTTATGTTAGTGTGCACTAAAATAACTGCTAGAGCATTTTTTTTCCTGAACATTTACATTTTGATAAATGGCTGTGTAAATATCGTGGGTTATAAAAAAAAAAAACAGCCACCATTTTATTGTACAGGGCTTCTGCATTCACTTGCCTGGTATCACTGTGAACGTTGGAATGATAGCAAACATTCTAGGGCCAACGTTAATGGTTAACTTCAAAGGGATTACCTGTAAAGGCTTCTAAAGTGTTGCCTTTGAAAATTTCATGGTACCATAGTCTGCTGTCATTTCACAGCCATTCACAATTTAAAATCTTGACATGTGTGGTATCTACTGAGCAACATCATTTTTTATCTTTTACCCAAAAACTTGGTGTTATATTGTGATTGTGTAAACTAAAATTCACTTAAGTGTATCCCAACTGGGTCAACTGCGGGTTTAAGGTTTTTTGTGGCGTGTGAATTTAATGGACAATATGTAAATTTATACTTTATAGTTCTACAATTAAAATGTGAGCTGTTTCTGCATTTAGTGATTAATACTTACTTGGATCTATATAGAGAGAAGATTCCTCCGGTTTACTTTTCATAATCATCTCCCCCTCCTCCATAGACTGCTGATCTCCACTCACCAACGTCTCTTCTTCTTCCTCTTTAACCTCAGCTTTGATCTCTTTAACTTCTTCATCCTGAACCCCAAAGATGATAGAAAGCATTTGAAATAGGAAACAAAAGATTATATAGAAGAATGTCATTTAATTGCTTAGAATACATTTTTAGGTCTACATGATCCGTCCAACCTACCTGATGATGGTGAGAGATGCTTTGACCTTCCTGTGTGGAATCCCGGGAATACAGAGGACCACCCTCCTCCATAGACTGCTGATTTCTACTCATCAACGTCTCTTCTTCTTCTTCTTTAATCTTAGCTTTGATGTCTTTCAGTTCTTCAACCTAAACCCCAAAGATGATAGAACATATTTGTAAAAAGGAACAAAAGATTACATAGAAAAGTGTTATCTCATACCTTACAGTTCTGTTTGAGTTCTAACTGCTCAGTCCCACCTACCTGATGATGGTGAGGGATGGTGTGACCTTCCTGTGTGGAATCCCGGGAATACAGAGGACATCTCTTTGGTGGGGGAGCTCCACTCACCAACATCCCTTCTTTTTCCTCTTTAATCTCATCTTTGATGTCTTTCAGTTCTTCACCCTAAACCCCAAAGATGATAGAAAGCATTTGAAATAGGAAACAAGAGATTATATAGATGAATGTCATTTAATTGCTTAGAATACATGATCCGTCCCATTTACCTGATCATGGTGAGAGATGCTTTGACCTTCCTGTGTGGAATCCCGGGAATACAGAGGACCACCCTCCTCCATAGACTGCTGATCTCTACTCACCAATGTCTCTTCTTCTTCAATCTCAGCTTTGATGTCTTTCAGTTCTTCACCCTAAACCCCAAAGATGATAGAAAGCATTTGAAATAGGAAACAAGAGAATATATAGAAGAATGTAATGTAATTGCTTAGAATACATTTTCAGGTCTACATGATCCATCACACCTACCTGATCATGGTGACAGATGCTTTGACCTTCCTGTGTGGAATTCCAAGAATACAGAGGACCACCCTCCTCCATAGACTGCTGATTTCTACTCATCAACGTCTCTTCTTCTTCCTCTTTAATCTCAGCTTTGATGTCTTTCAGTTCTTCACCCTAAACCCCAAAGATGATAGAATACATTTGTAAAGAGGAACAAAAGATTACATAGAAAAGTGTCCTCTCATACCTTAGAGTTCTGTTTAAGTTCTAACTGCTCAGTCCCACCTACCTGATGATGGTGAGGGATGCTGTGACCTTTCTGTGTGGAATCCCGGGAATACAGAGAACGGGGACATCTCTCTGGTGGGGGAGCTCCACTCACCAACATCTCTTCTTTTTCCTCTTTAATCTCATCTTTGATGTCTTTCAGTTCTTCATCCTAGACCCCAAAGATGATCGAAAGCATTTGAAATAGGAAACATTAGATTCGATTATATAGAAGAATGTCATTTAATTGCTTAGAATACATTTTTAGGTCTACATGATCCGTCCCATTTACCTGATGATGGTGAGGGATGCTTTGACCTTCCTGTGTGGAATCCTGGGAATACAGAGGACGGGGACATCTCTCTGGTGGGTTCCCATTACTGGATCCACCTACCTGATGATGGTGAGGGGTGGTGTGACCTTCCTGTGTGGAATCCCGGGAATACAGAGGACGGGGACATCTCTCTGGTGGGGGAGCTCCACTCACCAACGTCTCTTCTTCTTCCTCTTTACCCTCAACTTTATTGTCTTTCAGTTCTTCACCCTAAACCCCAAAGATGATAGGATTCATTAGTAACGATGAAAACATTGTTACATAGAAGAATGTCCTCTCATAGTTCAGAGTACATTTTAGGTCTCAATGTTCACTGCTATGTACCTCATCTTGTTGGGGGATGTTGTGATCTTCTTGTGCGGAATTCCAGGAATACAGAGGACCACCCTCCTCCATAGACTGCTGATCTCCACTCACCAAAGCCTCTTCTTCCTCTTTAATCTCAGCTTTGATATCTTTCAGTTCTTCACCCTAAACCCCAAAGATGATAAAAATATATTTGTAAAAAGGAACAAGATATTGCATAGAAAAATTACCCCTTATTTTTTAGAATTGTTTTTGAGCTCTAGTTGCTCAGTTCCACCTACCTGATGATGGTGAGGGATGGTGTGATCTTCCTGTGTGGAATCCCGGGAATACAGAGGACGGGGCCTTCTCTCTGGTGGGTTCCCATTACTGGATCCATCTGTAGGAAACACAACACTGACTGAATACATTGTTTCTATGTGTTTATCAGATGATGGGGGATCTAGGTGGACCCTCCGTACTGCTCTCTCCTTTACAATAAAGTCTCCTCTTACCCGATGATGTGAGGGGCGGCTGATTCTCCATCATGACGTCCTTGTAGAGATCCTTGTGTCCTTCTAAATACTCCCACTCCTCCATGGAGAAATAGACAGTGACATCCTGACACCTTATAGGAACCTGACACACACAATGATATAGTCACCATTAGAGCTGCACAATTAATCGTAATAAAATTGGGATCTCGATTCCCCCCCCCCTCCCGCGATCTCCATCAGGCATTACCGCGATTTTCAGTGCATTTAATGGAGTCCGACTTGCAGGGCGACTCAGCGCAAATTGACTGTAATAAAAGTCAATGCAAGTCGCCTGAAGTCTTTTCTAAGTTGGAGCGACTTGAGTCTTCGGGCAGACTGCCAAGTCTGGGCGAGTTCTGAAGTCGCAAAAAGAAGCTAGAAAGATACAATATAATTACTTCAAAGGAATGAACTCCGGTGTATAGAAGATGTTCAGTTTAACCATTTAAAGACTAAATCTTTTCTGATTTGCTGCTTACAAATAAAAATCCAGTATTTTTTGCCAAAAACTGACTTAGAACCCCCAAACATTATATATTTTTTTTTAGCAGAGACCCTAGAGCAGGGGTCAGCAACCTGTAGATCGCGATCTACCAGTAGATCTCGGACAGGTGACTGGTAGATCTTGGTGTAGGTTTGCTATCCCACCATTCCAGAGTATCAAACTGAGTGCAATGCAGAGGGACAACTTATAAAGTTGGAGCTGTAGTAGGGAGCAAGAGCCGCTTAAGTCGATGCTTCCTCTGTAGTGCCGGCTCCTGTTCAATGCAGAGTGATACCGACTGCACTCCATCTCTTATCCCGGCTAGCAGTCTCCAGAGTGGTGCCAGCAACAGGAAAGAAGAGATCTTCAGATCAGTGTAAAGCAATACATTGGGCATAATAGAATAGGGCTGCTTTCACATTGATGCACTGCGGTTTACCCACACCGTGGCTGCAGTGCAGTGTACCTGCAACTTTCCTGTGGATTTGCTGCACTTAGCCATAGACTTCTATTACATCCTGCTGTTTTACCACCCCCAACTTTATGTGTGAATAAGCTCCAGGGTGCCGCTGCTGAATGCAACTAAAGGCTCATGCACAAGTGCTGCTCCTCTGAAAAGCAATCTGAGTGTGTGTTGATAGGTGGTGAGGAGGCGATATATGGCCTTCTCACCACCCAATTTATACCCATGATTGCTGTGCAATGCGTGTGTGTTTGCGACATGGTAGTATTGCAATTAGAGGTTTAAATCAGATGTGAGAAGGCGACCCTGTGCCCGGTGATCTTTGACTTCTCTCTTGTTGTTCAGGTAGATCACCACCTCTCTAAGGTTGCCTACCCCTGCCCTAGAGAATAAGATGGCGGTTGTTGCAATATTTTATGTCACACGGTATTTGCGCAGCGGTCTTTCAAACGCAATTGTTTTGGAAAAAATGACCCTTTCAAAAAACTAAATAAACAGTGCTGTTTGCCCAATTTTTTTGTATATGTAAGATGTTACGCCGCGAGAATCGTGATCTTTATTCTAAGCAAAAAAATCGTGATTCTCATTTTGGCCAGAATCGTGCAGCTCTAGTCACCACCCAGACACATCCCTTGTCTGTTACTGGATAATGTCCCAGAATTTCCAGCACCGCTCACCTCTCCTGTCAGCAGCTCAGTGATCTTCTGGGTGACTTCTAGAATCTTCTTGGTGACTTCTAGAATCTTCTTGGTGACTTCTAGAATCTTCTTGGCACTGGTTACCTCTGTTGTCAGGCAGTGAGGTGGAGCCACTGTGATGGGCGATGTCCTGTGAAGACGGCTGTTGGGCTGTTTAGTAACACGGGCTTCCCAGAATCCTCCTTTTCTCTTAGGAGTTAGCAACAATGTGTTTTAATTACACAATAAAGTCACATTTCACAACCAGAGCTTGTCCGTTCTCACAATGCACAAAATAGGGAGCTGTTATTGGTCACTGTGGCTATGTGATCATGCTGACCAGTAATAATCTCTTCTGATTTGCCCTCTTTTTTCGAGGATGGCGTCACAAAAGTAAGAAGACATTCTTCCTGGTCATTGAGCTTATGCAGCTGTACTGACTAACGACAGCTCCCCATTGCATTCATTATGATTGCACACAGCCTCTGTGGCCTTGGATTTAAATACATTTTCACATTGTGGGTACTGTGAGGTAGTTCAGCTTTTCGTTTTTAAGAAATAGTGAACTAAGACTTTGAGCCAAGCAATAGAAGGAGGAGGTGGTAAATGACGAGGTGCTTGACCCAACTTGGACAGATGGCAAGGGCCATCACAGCGAAGGGCGAGAGGAGGACGAAAAGGAGAAAATAGCAAAGCAGCAACATTCTGGGAGAGTGAGCAGAGTGCCCATAGACAACAGTGTCTGTCGGCAGAAGTATGAAGGAACAGCTGCGGCCCACCATAAGGTCTGGTAAGAGGACCCCTTCTGTCTGGGTGTCATCTAATACCTCGACTTCTGATGAAACCATGCTCATCTGCAACTACTTTGCTCAGCACATAAAACAAGGCAAAGACATTAGCAACCTGGGCACCATGTGCATGAGTAACCATCAAACGCAGTGGAGGACCCACTTGGCCTAAAGAAAAGAGCAGTTGGCTGTGCTCCATCTCCCACCACTATACCTTCATCTTCCTCCTCTGCCTCCCTTTCTGTTCATGCCACATAGATAACCTCTTCTGCCTCTAGTCAGAGGGAGGAAATCTTTTCTAGGGGGCAATTTCCCCCCCCCTGGAATCAGGGATCAGAATAGGGGTTCCCCACTAGGTCCTTATCCTCTTGAGCCATGTATGCAGTTTCTGACTGTCTCCTGTGCTATGTATGCAGTCTCTGACTGTCTCCTGTTCCATGTCCGCAGTCTCTGACCGTATCCTGTACTATGTCTGCAGTCTCTGACCATCTCCTGTACTATGTCCGCAGTCTCTGACCGTCTCCTGTACCATGTCTGCAGTCTCTGACTGTCTCCTGTATCATGTCCGCAGCCTCAGACCATCTCTTGGATCATGTCCGCAGTCTCTGACCGTCTCCTGTATCATGTCCGCAGCCTCAGACCATCTCTTGGATCATGTCTGCAGTCTCTGACCATCTCCTGTACTACGTCTGCAGTCTCTGACCGTGATAATGTAATTATGACATTGTCAAAAAGGGGCAGAGCATGGATGACCTTGAAATTATGTCCCCCCCTGGAAAAAGTTCTGCGGACGCCCATGTTGCCACCTCATCCCTTTAAACCCGAACACATATGAATTACACAGGTTGTTCTGAGGCTAATTTAATGCAGATAAGACACCAAGTGAGTTTAATTGCCACGTTAATCAGCCACAGAGCCTGTGTAATTCATAGGTGTTCGGTTTTAAAGGGATGAGGTGGCAACCCTAGATAAAGGGCAGAGCCAAGAGTGAGAACCTGACGCTGGAAGTGAAGCCCTCCTCATCACAGCATTTCAACCCAACATCTCCTGTAGAGGTTTTAACCAGGTAGCCTTCCATCCCACAGGTTTTGGAGTAAAAGAAGAACCCACCCCCCCCCAACCATCTACACACCCAGGACGTCAACACGAGTTTTGCACAGCTTCTAGCGCTGAAAGTGTTGCCCTACCAATTAGTGAACGCAGCCTCCTTCCACCACATGCTCAGCCACAACTTAAATCTGTCTACCTAGGTGACCACTGCCACAGATGCATAGATTGGGTTGCCACCTCATCCCTTTAAACCCAAACACATGCACCACCACATTATGGGTGTCAGGTCCAAGCATTCCTAGATGAACAGTTTCCTGGAAAGTGGATTGGTCATCGTGGGCCAGTTGAATGGCCCCCCAAGGTCTCCCAATCTGACCCCCTTAGACTTTTATCTCTGGGTTCATCTGAAGGCAATTGTCTATGCTGTGAAGATACGAGATGTGCAGCACCTGAAACTACGGATACTGGAAGCCTGTGCTAGCATTTCTCCTGCGGTGTTGTTATCAGTGAGTGAAGAGTGGGAGAAGAGGGTTGCATTGACAATCCAACACAATGGGCAGCACATTGAACACATTTTATAAGTGGTCAGAAACTTGTAAATAACTAATGAAAGAATAAAGTTATGTTAAAACCAAGCACACCATTGTGTTTCTTGTGAAATTCCCAATAAGTTTGATGTGTCACATGACTCTTCCTATTGAATAAACAAAAATTGGATTCAAAATGGCCAACTTCAAAATGGCCGCCATGGTCACCACCCATCTTGAAAAGTTTCCCCCCTCACATATACTAATGTGCCACAAACAGGAAGTTAATATCACCAACCATTCCCATTTTATTAAGGTGTATCCATATAAATGGCCCACCCTGTATATTTAGGATGTATCTGGTCTATAAACCAGAGGCTCTGGATGGACAGTTGGATAAATGGCTCTATATTTAGGATGTATCTGGTCTATAAGCCAGAGGCTCTGGGTGGACAGTTGGATAAATGGTTCTATATTTAGGATGTATCCGGTCTATAAACCAGAGGCTCTGGATGGACAGTTGGATAAATGGCTCTATATTTAGGATGTATCTGGTCTATAAACCAGAGGCTCTGGATGGGCAGTTGGATAAATGGCTCTATATTTAGGAAGTGTCTGGTCAATAAACCAGAGGCTCTGGATGGACAGATGGATAAATGGTTCTATATTTAGGATGTATCTGGTCTATAAACCAGAGGCTCTGGGTGGACAGTTGGATAAATGGCTCTATATTTAGGATGTGTCCGGTCTATAAACCAGAGGCTCTGGATGGACAGTTGGATAAATCGTTCTATATTTAGGATGTATCTGGTCTATAAACCAAAGGCTCTGGATGGACAAAGGGATAAATGGTTCTATATTTAGGATGTATCCGGTCTATAAACCAGAGGCTCTGGATGGACAGTTGGATAAATGGCTCTATATTTAGGATGTATCCGGTCTATAAACCAGAGGCTCTGGATGGACAGTTGGATAAATGGTTCTATATTTAGGATGTATCCGGTCTATAAACCAGAGGCTCTGGATGGACAGTTGGATAAATGGTTCTATATTTAGGATGTATCTGGTTTATAAACCAAAGGCTCTGGATGGACAAAGGGATAAATGGTTCTATATTTAGGATGTATCTGGTCTATAAACCAGAGGCTCTGGATGGACAGTTGGATAAATGGTTCTATATTTAGGATGTGTCCGGTCTATAAACCAGAGGCTCTGGATGGACAGTTGGATAAATGGCTCTATATTTAGGATGTATCTGGTCTATAAACCAGAGGCTCTGGATAGACAGTTGGATAAATGGTTCTATATTTAGGATGTATCTGGTCTATAAACCATAAGAGACATCACAGTGACTATGGAGGAAGAGTATGGACATGACGGGGGGGGTTACTGGGTGTAAATATAAAATAAGATCTTATTACCTCCTCTGCTGCCAGTTCCTGCAATGTCTCCTCTCTACTTCCTCCCAACTAAAACATCACTTCCTGTTTTTGCGCTCCACGCACTACAAGTGGGATCACCGCCTTGTGGAGATTATAGGTGCTGCAGTCTATGTTCTGTTTTAACATTTTGCCTGCTGCCTTGTGGTGCATTTCCCTATTGTGTTACACCCATTATTACAAACACAGATTATATTTACGGACAATAAACCAAAAAAAAATAATAATAATGAAAAACACCAATAAATTGATATTGTTTTATTACTCCTAAATGTGAAATGAAACAATGAAAAGCAAACTGAAAAAAAATATACTGTAGATACACAAAAAACAAATATATACAGTATATACTGTGTGTGTGTGTATATATATATATATATATGGTTACTGGCCGCTTTATTAGGTACACCTATTCAATTGCTTGGCAACACAAATTGCTAATCAGCCAATCACATGGCAGCAACTCAATGCATTTAGGCATCTAGACGTGGTGAAGACGACTTGCTGAACTTCAAGCCGCGCATCAGAATGGGGAAGAAAGGAGATTTAAGTGACTTTGAACGTGGCATGGTTGTTGGTGCCAGATGGGCTGATCTGAGTATTTCAAAAACTGCTGATCTACTGGGATTTTCACACACAACCATCTCTCCAGTTTGCAATGGTCCAAAAAAAGAGAAAATATCCAGTGAGCAACAGTTGTGTTGAGGAAAATTCCTTGCTGAGGTCAGAGGAGAATGGGCAGACTGGTTGGAGATAATAGAAATTCAACAGTAACTCAAATAACCACTCGTTACACCCAAGGTATACAGAATACCATCTCTGAACCCACAACACATCGAACCTTGAAACAGATGGGCTACAGCAGCAGAAGACCACACCGGGTGCCACTCCTCTCATCTAAGAACAGGAAACCGAGGCTACAATTGGCACAGGCTCACCAAAATCGGACAATAGAAGATAGGAAAAACGTTGCCTGGTCTGATGAGTCTGGATTTCAGCTGTGACATTCAGATGGTGGGGTCAAAATTTGGCGCATGGATCCATCCTGCCTTGTATCAACGGTTCAGGCTAGTAGTGGTGGTGTAATGGTGTGGGGGGTATTTTCTTGGCACACTTTGGGGCCCCTTAGTACCACCTGAGCATCGATTAAACCCCACGGCCTACCTGAGTATTGTTGCTGACCATGTCCATCCCTTTATAACTACAGTGTCCCCATCTTCTGATCGCTACTTCCAGCAGGATAATGCACCATGTCACAAAGCTCCAATCATCTCACCTCTGGACAATGAGGTCACTGCACTCTAATGGCCTCCACACTCACCACATCTCACCACTGGACAATGAGGTCCCAGTACTCCAATGGCCTCCACACTCACCACATCGCATCCAATCATCTCACCACTGAACAATGAGGTCCCAGTACTCCAATGGCCTCCACACTCACCACTGGACAATGAGGTCCCAGTACTCCAATGGCCTCCACACTCACCACATCTCATCCAATCTTATCACCACTGGACAATGAGGTCCCAGTACTCCAATGGCCTCCACACTCACCACATCTCATCCAATCATCTCACCACTGGACAATGAGGTCCCAGTACTCCAATGGCCTCCACACTCACCACATCTCATCCGGAGTAACAGGTCACCACTATTCTAACCTACTCTACACCACTCACACCTCCGGTAACCTCATGACCCTGGAGTAA
>BLSH010408486.1:0-10583 GCA_018402905.1 Glandirana rugosa | reverse complement strand
AACCAAAAGTACCGAACCAAACACGAGATTGTACATGACACCCTGGAAATATATCTCTCCACATACGGAAAGGTTTAGTACAGGTTAGTTGACTCAAATGGTGTCCACCTGAGGTTAGTTCAACATCTTTGTAGAGTCCGACCCAAGTGTGATAGACTGTAAATTTGCCAGGCTGAAACTAGGATGAAACGACACGCTAAATGCCAGGATGTATTCCAGTTTCAGACTGGTTAAAAGACACTTGTCCCTAAGCTGAAACTATGGCTGTTATGGTCCGTGGAACACGAGACCCCTAGAACTTCCCCTTGAGGTGTGTCCACCTGTGGTAAACTCAGTTGATTGGACATGATTTGGAAAGGCATACACCTCTCTATATAAAGGTCCCACAGTACATGTTAGAGCACAAACCAAGCCATGAAAACCAAGCAATTGTCTGTAGACCTCCGAGACAAGATTGTATGAAGGCACAGATCTGGGGAGGGGTACAGAAAAATTTCTGCAGCATTGAAGTTCCCAATGAGCACAGTGGCCTCCATCATTCGTAAATGGAAGAAGTTTGGAACCACCAGGACTCTTCCTAGAGCGGGCCGCCTGGCCAAACTGAGCAATTTGCAGCATTGAAGGTCGCAAAGAGCACAGTGGCCTCCATCATCCGTAAATGGAAGAAGTTTGGAACCACCAGGACTCTTCCTAGAGCAGGCCGCCTGGCCAAACTGAGCAATTTGCAGCACTGAAGGTCCCAATGAGCACAGTGGCCTCCATCATCTGTAAATGGAAGACGTTTGGAACCACCAGGACTCTTCCTAGAGCGAGCCGCCTGGCCAAACTGAACAATTTGCAGCACTGAAGGTCCCAATGAGCACAGTGGCCTCCATCATCCGTAAATGGGAGAAGTTTGGAACCACCAGGACTCTTCCTAGAGCGGCCCGCCTGGCCAAACTGAACAATTTGCAGCACTGAAGGTCCCAATGAGCACAGTGGCCTCCATCATCCGTAAATGGAAGAAGTTTGGAACCACCAGGACTCTTCCTAGAGCGGGCCGCCTGGCCAAACTGAGCAATTTGCAGTATTGAAGGTCCCAATGAGCACAGTGGCCTCCATCATCCGTAAATGGAAGAAGTTTGGAACCACCAGGACTCTTCCTAGAGCAGGCCGCCTGGCCAAACTGCACGATTGGGGGAGAAGGGCCATAGTCAGGGAGGTGACCAAGAACCCAATGGTCACTCTGACAGAGCTCCAACGTTTCCCTGTGGAGAGAGAACCTTCCAGAAGAGCAACCATCTTTGCAGCACTCCATCAATCAGGCCCTTATGGTAGAGTGGCCAGACGGAAGCCACTCCTCAGTAAAAAACACATGACAGCCTGCCTGGAGTTTGCCAAAAGGCACCTGAAAGACTCTCAGACCATGAGAAACAAAATTCTCTGGTCTGATGAAACAGATTGAACTCTCTGGCCCGAAAGGCAAGCGCCATGTCTGGAGGAAAACAGGCACCGCTCATCACCTAGCCAATACCATACCTACAGTGAAGCATGGCGGTGGCAGTATCATGCTGTGGGGATGTTTTTCAGCAACAGGAACAGGGAGACTAGTCAGGATTGAGGGAAAGATGAATGCAGCAATATACAGAGACATTCTTGATGAAACCTTGCTCCAGGGTGCTCTGGACCTCAGACTGGGGCGAAGGTTCATCTACCTACAGGACAACGACCCTAAGCAAACAGCTAAGATAACAAAGGAGTGGCTATGGGACAACTCTGTGAATGTCCTTGAGTGGCCCAGCTAGAGCCCAGACTTGAACCCAATTGAACATCTCTGGAGAGATCTGAAGATGGCTGTGCGCCGACGCTCCCCATCCAACCTGATGGAGCTTGAGAGGTCCTTCAAAGAAGAATGGGAGAAACGGCCCAAAAATAGGTGTGCCAAGCTTATAGCATCATAACTCAAAAAGACTTGAGGCTGTAATTGGTGCCAAAGGAGCTTCACCAAAGCATTGAGCAAAGGCTGTGATACTTAGGTGCATGGGAGTTTTATATTTTTATTAAATTTGCAAAGATTTCAACCAAACTTCTCTTTAGCGTTGTCATTATGGGGGATTGATTGTAGAATTTTGAGGAAAATCATGAATTTGATCCATTTTGGAATAAGGCTGTAACATAACAAAATGTGGAAAAAGTGAAGCGCTGTGAATACTTTCCCCGATGCACTGTAATGCCCATAACTGCTAATTTCACCGCACCCCCAATGTCTCTTCATGTACATTGTTCCTCACTTAGTTCTACCTTCCCCCTCTCACCAGGAGAATCCCGGGCTCCTAGGGTTCCAAAAGCTTTTTATGAATTCTCTGGTGTCTATGAAGGTGTCCTTTCTGAATGAAAGTTTTCCCGCACACTAAACATGAGAATGGGCGCTCACCTGTGTGATTTTTCTGGTGTCTAATAAGTTGTCCCTTCTGGGCAAAGCATTTTCCACACTCTGAACAGGAGTATGGGCACTCGCCTGTGTGACTTCTCTGGTGATTAAGAAGATCCCCTTTCTGAATGAAAGATTTCCCGCACTCTAAACACGAGAACGGGCGCTCACCTGTGTGATTTTTCTGGTGTCGAATAAGTTGTCCCTTCTGGGCAAAGCATTTTCCACACTCTGAACAGGAGTATGGGCACTCGCCTGTGTGACTTCTCTGGTGTTTAAGAAGATCCCCTTTCTGAATGAAAGATTTCCCACACTCTAAACACGAGAACGGGCGCTCACCTGTGTGAATTTTCTGGTGTCTAATAAGCTGTCCTTTCTGAGTAAAGCATTTCTCGCACTCTGAACAAGAAAAAGGCCGCTCGCCTGTGTGAATTTTCTGGTGTTCAAGAAGGTGTGTTTTAAGAATGAAACATTTCCCGCACTCTAAACAAGAATAAGGACGCTCCCCTGTGTGACTTCTCTGGTGTCTAAGAAGGTTTTTCTTTTGAAGGAAAGATTTCCCACACTCCCAACATGGGAAAGGATGCTTGTCTGTGTGAATTTTCTGGTGTGTGAGAAGTTTTGCTTTCTGAGTAAAACTTTTCCCGCACTCGGAACATGAAAAAGGACACTCGCCCGTGTGAATTCTCTGGTGTCTAAGAAGTTTTCCTTTCTCAGAGAAATATTTCCCACACTCAGAACAGGAAAAAAGATGCTCATCCCTGTGAAATTTCTGGTGGGCAACAAGGCTTACTTTCCTAGAGAAACATTTCCCACACTCTAAACATGAAAAAGTATATTTGCCCAAGTGAGTTTCCTTATGTCTAAGCAGTACAGCTTTATGGGTAAAACCTTTCCCGCACTCTGAACAGGAAAAAGGGCGCTCATCGGTGTGAATTCTCTGGTGTCTAAGAAGGTCTCCTTTCTGAATAAAACATTTTCCGCACTCTAAACATGGAAAAGGATATTTGCCTGTGTGAATTCTCCTATGTCTAAGTAACACACCTTTCTGAGTAAAGCATTTCCCACACTCTGAACAGGAAAAGGGACGCTCGCCCGTGTGAATTCTCAGGTGTATAAGAAGGTGTGTTTTATGTATGAAACATTTCCCGCACTCTGAACATGAGAAAGGACGCTCGTCTGTGTGACTTTTCTGGTGTCTGTGAAGTTTTTCTTGCTCACAAAAACATTTCCCGCACTCTGAACATAAATAGGGACGGTCACTTTTATGAGATTTTTGGTCAGAAATAAGTGCTCTGGGTTTAGTGAAAGATTTCCGGGACTCTAAAGATGACGATGAGCTTTCTCCCGTGTGAACTCCTTCACGGCTTGAAAATGATTCCTTGTCATAAGATGGAATTGTTGATCTAGTGACACTGCGAGATCTCACATGGACATCTGCAGTATTAGCATCCGACCAATCAGAGGGCTTCTCAGAACTAGAAGGTTTCTTCAGTCTTGTCACACAGTAACGTCTCTGATGTATATCTTGACTTAATGAATTTGTTCTTGGAGATTGTTGTGTTGTCCCGTTATCTTGTCTATCATCTGGAAATAAAATGAGATCTCCTTCAGAGGAATTCATATTCCATACACAAGGTCCATCTGTTGGAAAGCAATTTTTTAATACATGTTATAAATATCCGTTATGTCTTCTATTCACGAGTCAAATAGGTTGGCATAGAAATTAACAGTTTTACAGAGCGCTATATTAAGGAATGGAGATGGACCTTTCATATGGTGTACAGCATCTCCTCCTCATTTGTTGGGAACATGACGTTATATTGAGGAATGGTGATGGACCTTTCATAGGGTGTACAGTATCTCCTCCTCATTTGTTGGGAACATGACGTTATATTGAGGAATGGAGATGGACCTTTCATATGATGTACAGTATCTCCACCTCATTTGTTGGGAACATGACGTTATATTGAGGAATGGAGATGGACCTTTTATATGGTGTACAGTATCTCCTCCTCATTTGTTGAGAACATGATGTTATATTGAGGAATGGAGATGGACCTTTCATATGGTGTACGGTATCTCCACCTCATTTGTTGGGAACATGACGTTATATTAAAGAATGGAGATGGACCTTTTATATGGTGGGTATTATCTCCGCCTCCTTTGGGGGGAACATTGGGTAGTGTGGTAGATCCAAAGAATCAACTCTTCTGATGAAGACTTGGAATTTGTATATTAAATGGCTTACATCATCAACACAACATTGTGAAGTTCTTCTGGTTCTGGAAAACCTCAGAAAATGTAGAATGGTCCTCCACCGGAACTGGTTTTAACAGACTTATATTAACTTGAACAAAACTGAATGTGTTTCAAATACAAAATGTATAAATGGCTCCTAATGTTTGTAGGAAAAACATGAAAGAATGGTGATCCAGGGAGATATCTGCCATTTTGGATCAATTTTTTATGTTTGTTCGAAAAACATTCTGCCAAGCTTTATATGGGTGTTTACGATTATCTATGATTTTGGAGTGAACTCAAACATATGTCTTTTTTCAGCTTATGTAACAATGTGAATTCAAGCTTTATACTCAAAGAAGTGAAATATAAATGTTTCTACATTTAGTGTTTATTACTTACTTGTGTCCATATGTAGAGAAGATTCCTCCTGTTTACTCTTCATAATCATCTCCCCCTCCTCCATAGACTGCTGATCTCCACTCACCAACCTCTCTTCTTCTTCCTCTTTATCCTCAACTTTGATGCCTTTCAGTTCTTCACCCTAAACCCCAAAGATGATAGAATATGACTATATAAAGTAACAAGAGATTAGATAGAAAAATGTAATCTCATTTCGTTGAATACATTTTTAGGTCTACATGCTCAGCTCCACCTACCTGATGATGGTGAGGGATGGTGTGATCTTCCTGTGTGGAATCCCGGGAATACAGAGGATGGGGACATCTCTCTGGTGGGTTCCCATTACTGGATCCATCTGTAGGAAACACACACACTGACTGAATACATTGTTTCTATGGGTTTATCAGATGATGGGGGATCTAGGTGGACCCTCCATACTGCTCTCTCCTTTACAATAAAGTCTCCTCTTACCCGGTGATGTGAGGGGCGGCTGATTGTCCATCATGACGTCCTTGTAGAGATCCTTGTGTCCTTCTAAATACTCCCACTCCTCCATGGAGAAATAGACAGTGACATCCTGACACCTTATAGGAACCTGACACACACAATGATACAGTCACCATCCAGACACATCCCTTGTCTGTTACTGGATAATGTCCCAAAATTCCCAGCACCGCTCACCTCTCCTGTTAGCAGATCAATGATCTTGTTGGTGACTTCTAGAATCTTCTTGGCACTGGTTACCTCTGCTGTCAGGCAGTGAGGTGGAGGCACTGTGATAGGCAATGTCCCGTGAAGACGGCTGCTGGGTGTTAATGGATCACCAGATATTTTCTTCACTACTTTATAATCCTGTATCATGAGAAAAAGTAAGAATTGTCACTAAAGATTTCCCATAATCCTCCTGCCCTGTCCGTTTAGGTCTGAGTACAGCTATTGAATGACCCTCACAATGTTCCTCACCTCTCCGGTCAGCAGGTAGATGATCTCCAGAGTGAGGTCCAAAATCTTCACAGTCATTTGGCTTTGGCCTTTCGCCACCTCCATTATCACGGTCACAGGAAGCTCCTCTCTGCAGACAAATGATAACGTGAGACTTTGCTGGACTGTACTGGGTTGTCCGAGTTCCTTCATAGCAGAGATGGCTTCCTTGATCTCAGTAATCTCAATGAAAGTAAACTAGAGACTTTCTTTGAAGTGTCTGTAAACTCTAACGACCTTCTCATATTTTCTGAATTTGATCTGTTAAAAATACCACTTAAAGTATTTGGCTAAATGAAAGTGGTCAATGCAACTGTGGACCTTGCTGGAAAAATCAAGTGGTAACTTCTTGTGCTGCATTCTCAGCTATGTATGAAGACTAAAGAACTACGCCCCTGTGCGTTGCGTAGAAAGGGAGGTGTCTGTAGTGCTGCCCTATTTCTGTTATCCTATTACAGTAGGGTGAGTGCTGTAATCCGAGGGCAAGAAATGCTTAGATACACTCTAATGCTTAACTCTAACCAACACCTTTTATTTTGGATTGTGTCCACTGGAGAACAATTAGAACCTCTGTTGAAGGATGACTTTTTTTTTTTTGCGTTCTGCTTGCGGAAATTTCCCCTCATTCCCTGTCCAGTTGATGGCTTATATAGTTCAGGATGTGAAGAGACATCATGACAATGGGGACACAAACCTTCCCTTCTCCATCTAAACTTTAAGAAACACTCATTTCTAGTTGGGCTTCAAAGAGAAGTTTTCCTTGGTGAATATTGTATTGGACAGAATACATGTTTATTAAGTAGTGCCGAACGTGTAAGATGTAGGACAGGGGTCTTCAAACTTTCTAAACAAAGGGCTGGTTTACTGTCTGTTTTAAGGCAGTCTGATTGTGGCCAGTGGAAGTAGAAAATGCCCCGGTGTCAGTAAACAATGCCTTAGGCTTGGTGGTCAGTGAAATTTAAAAAAATACATACCGCCGGTGGTAAGTAGGCAGAGGAACAGTGCCCCATCATTGGTGTCAGTGGGAGGAATGGTGCCCCATCATTGCTATCAGTGGGAGGAATAGTGCCCCATCATTGGTGTCAGTGGGAGGAATAGTGCCCCATCATTGGTGTCAGTGGGAGGAATAGTGCCCCATCATTGGTGTCAGTGGGAGGAATAGTGCCCATCATTGGTATTAGTGGGAGGAATAGTGCCCCATCCTTGGTATCAATCAGTGGGAGGAATAGTGCTCCATCATTGGTATCAGTGGGAGGAATGGTGCCCCATCCTTGGTGTCAGTGGGAGGAATAGTGCCCCATCATTGGTATCAGTGGGAGAAATAGTGCCCCATCATTGGTGTCAGTGGGAGGAATAGTGCCCCATCATTGGTGTCAGTGGGAGGAATAGTGCCCCGTCATTGGTGTCAGTGGGAAGAATAGTGCCCAATCATTGGTATCAGTGGGAGGAATAGTGCCCCATCATTGGTGTCAGTGGCAGAAATTTTGCCCCACTGTTGCTGCTGACAGTGGAGGGCATATTGCCCCAACGGCCAGATAAAAAACAACATCTGGCCCCCGCAGTTTGGAGATCACTACTGTAGGGTGCCTGCTATCAGAAAATACAATATATAATGTTTGGGGGGTTCTAACTAATCTTGAGACCTAAAATACATTTTTAAACGTGTTCAAAAAAAGGCAAGAAAACGGCTCTGGCGGCGAACGGGTGAAGTGGCAGATGCCGGGAGGGTACAGTGAACAGTTGCTACAATGCATCCTCCTTCCCGGGGAGACGCATCCTCCTTCCTCTTCTTGGGGGATCTGTCATTGTGGGTAAAGGGCTCCTCTTCTTGTTGGATTAGTTGTTCCGAGGGATGTAAATGGGATAAACGGGCTGCCCGGGATGGTAATTGCGCCGGTGGAGCGCGCTTTGTCCCCTATAATGAACTGCCGCCTGTGTACATCATTATTCCAATGTTGTAAATCAATACTCTGTTTAACAGGCAGCTCCCCGAGGAAATTACCTTTCCAAATGGCAGGTGAATATCTGATTGTTCCCTCGTTTGGTCTAAATAAATGTTTGAAGCCATTAACTTATCTTTCTCCTCCTCAGACGCCGCACAAAGCGCCCCGATCAGCTTCTCATTTTTTATCCTTCAGTTTTTATCCACGCCAGAATTTAAAGTGGACCGATCGTAAGATGTATTTTTCCTGTTGGGCCATGCATGCTCAATCACAGCGTCTCACAGAGATCACATTGTAGGGTTGCCACCTGTTCGGGATTCACCTGGACAGTCCGGGTTTTGAAATCATGTGTCCGGGTTTCAGTTCGCCTGAAACCCGGACAGATTATTCAGACTGGACTGTGGCTCCCCACGCTCCAGGGGCCCGTGCAGCCTCCCTGTCACACCTGAATAGGAAGGGCGGTGGGGGCATTACTACTCTCCTTGGAGCAACCAAAGGTGTCCCAGGTCTTTTACAATGCTATAGTGCCTACTACAAATTGCTAAAGTGTTCAGGTTTGGCTTGAAGAAAAGGTGAGATAGAGGTATTTCCATGGCTTCCAAGGTTTCCTGGCTTCCTATTTAATGTGTTTGTAGAGATGAGTAATGTTGGTTGTGTTGGATGCAGACAGATGACTTTGTTCATTCATTCCAAAAGTAAAATTGCAGCTATAGGTGGAGAGCGGATGGACCGAGTCCCCAAGTGAGATCTGTGCACCCATGTGTTGGACTTGTCTGCCTCGGCCCCCCACAGTGTTCAGTGGTTCCTCCTTTTGAGTCCCGCACAGTGTTTATTGGTTCCTCCTTCTGGGTCCCCCACAACATTCATTGCTTCTTCCTTTTAAGGTCCCACGCAGTGTTTAGTGGATCTCCTTGTGGGTACCCACATTGTTTCGTAGTTTCCCTTCTGCGCCCCCCACAGTTTTCCTTTGTTCTTCTTTCTGGGTCCCCCACAGTACTCAGTGGCTCCCCTTCTGCACCTCCCACGGAGTTTAGTGGTACTCTTTTTGGGTCCCTCACAGTGTTCATTGGTTTCTCCTTCCTGGTTCCCACAATGTTCAGTGGTTCCTCCTTCTGGGTACCCACATTGTTCTGTGGTTCTTCTTCTGTGTCCCCCACAGTGTTCAATTGTTCTCCTTCTGGGTTCCCCACAATGTTTGGTGGTTCCTCCTTCTGGGTCCACCACAGTTTTCAGTGGCTATCCTTCTGCATCTCCCACGGAGTTTAGTGGTTCTCTTTTTGGGTCCCCCACAGTGTTCATCATGGTTCTTCTTTTGGGTCCCCACAATGTTTAGTTGTTCGCCTTCTAAATCCCCCACAGTGGTTACTCCTTCCCCTTTTGGGCCCCCCGCAGTGTTCATTGGTTCCTCTTTCTGGGTCCCCACAATGTTTAGTTGTTCGCCTTCTAAATCCCTCACAGTGGTTACTGGTTCCCCTTCTGGGCCCCCCCGCAGTGTTCATTGGTTCCTCTTTCTGGGTTCCCACGATGTTTAGTGGTTCCGCCTTCTGGGTCCACCACAGTTTTCAGTGGCTCTCCTTCTGCGTCCCCCACGAAGCTCAGTGGTTCCTCCTTCTGGGTCCCCTACAGTGTGCAGTATACCTCCCAACCGGCCCAGATTCACCAGGACTGTCCCAGGATTCGATGTAATTCCTGGCGTTGAATCAAAGCTTCATCCCGAAGTGGATCCCAGTGCCAGAACAAGTTCCAGCAGACCAGCACTTGGTTCCAATGGCTTAACCGCAAGCATGCACTAGCACAGGCAGCAGTAACACCTGCCCTGCGGCTTGTGTGGGGTGTCTGGGGTCCCACACGCTGCAAGCATAGCTGTGTATATGTGAGAGGCACCTATAGTATATGTATGTATGTGTGTATATATGGGTATATATGTAAATAATGCACTGCAATGTCATTGACCAAATACGGTCATGTTCTTATTTGGTCAATGATGTCACCTGGAGGACCCAGGCCCTTTATTTATGTTTAGCTGCAGGGCCCAGGAGCTCCTATTCATGGTGAGTGAGCGATAGGATCGGACATGGCAGTAGTGTTTTTCTTTTGGTGGGTTGCCAGGCATCTTTTATCATGGATCTGCATCACTGGATGAAGTTATGAGGAATTTACATTGTGGAACTATTTGTTTTTCTGTTTTTTTTCATTTTTTAATAAAGAATGTCTTCTTACATTGGTGATCAGTGGGAAGAATGTTCCTTACATTGGTGGTCAGTGGGAAGAATGTTCCTTACATTGGTGATCAGTGGGAAGAATGCTCCTTACATTGGTGGTCAGTGGGAAGAATGCTCTTTACATTGGTGGTCAGTGGGAAGAATGTTCCTTACATTGGTGATCAGTGGGAAGAATGTCTTCTTACATTGGTGATCAGTGGGAAGAATGCCCCTTACATTGGTGGTCAGTGGGAAGAATGTCTTCTTACATTGGTGATCAGTGGGAAGAATGCCCCTTACATTGGTGATCAGTGGGAAGAATGTTCCTTACATTGGTGATCAGTGGGAAGAATGTTCCTTACATTGGTTGTCTGTGGGAAGAATGTTCCTTACATTGGTGGTCAG
>BLSH010408442.1:76521-92992 GCA_018402905.1 Glandirana rugosa | reverse complement strand
TAAAATCATCTCCTAGTTCTATAAGGAGAGGTTCCTGCTGATGCTGTAAGGGCCAGATTATTGTTCTAAAATCATCACATACTGCTAGAGGGGGAGGTTCCTGCTGGTGCTGTAAGGGACAGTATATTGTTCTAAAATCATGTCCTACTGCTATATGGAGAGGTTCCTGCTGGTGATGTGAGGGATAGATTATTGTTCTAAAATCATCTCCTAATTCTCTAGGGAGAGGTTCCTGCTGGTGCTGTGAGAACAGATTATTGTTCTAAAATCATCTAGTGCTATAGGGAGAGGTTCCTGCTCGTGTTGTAAGGGCCAGATTATTGTTCTAAAATCATCACATACTGCTAGAGGGGGAGGTTCCTGCTGGTGCTGTTAGGGACAGATTATTGTTCTAAAATAATCTCCTACTGCTTTAGGGAGAGGTTCCTGCTGGTGCTGTGATCGATAGATTATTGTTCTAAAATCATCTCCTAGTTCTACAGGGAGAGGTTCCTGCTGGTGCTGTGAGGGACAGATTGTTGTTCTAAAATCATCTAGTGCTATAGGGAGAGGTACCTGCTGGTGCTTTGAGGGACAGATTATTGTTTTAAAATCATCTAGTGCTATAGGGAGAGTTTCCTACTGGTGCTGTAAGGGACATATTATTGTTCCAAAATCATTTCATTGTTCTATAAGGAGAGGTTCCTGCTGGTGCTGTAAGGGCCAGAATATTGTTCTAAAATCATCACATACTGCTAGAGTGGGAGGTTCCTGCTGGTGCGGTGAGGGACAGATTATTGTTCTCAAATCATATCCTACTGCTCTAGGGAGAGGTTCCTGCTGGTGATCTAAGGGACAGATTATTGTTCTAAAATCATCACATACTGCTAGAGGGAGAGGTTCCTGTTGGTGCTCTGAGGGACAGATTATTGTTTTTAAAATCATCTCCTACTGCTATAGGGAGAGGTTCCTGCTGGTGCTGTGAGGGACAGATTATTGTTCTAAAATCATCTACTTCTGCTATAGGGAGAGGTACCTGCTGGTGCTGTAAGCGACAGATTATTGTTCTAAAATCATCTCTTAGTTCTATAGGTAGAGGTTCCTGCTGGTGCTGTGAGGGATAGATTATTGTTCTAAAATCATCTCCTAGTTCTATAGTGAGAGGTTCCTGCTAGTGCTGTGAGGGACAGATTATTGTTTTAAAATCATCTCCTACTGCTATAGGGAGAGGATCCTGCTGGTGTTGTAAGGGACAGATTATTGTTCTAAAATCATCTCCTAGTTCTATAGGGAAAGGTTCCTGCTGGTGCTGTAAGGGACAGATTATTGTTTTAAAATCATCTCCTAGTTCTATAAGGAGAGTTTCCTCTGAATATCTTTTTATTAAGACTTTCCAAAACAAGTAAATACAATACATACACTGGGACACCAATTCCCTTCAATGCGGGTATGGTTAGTATTAGCCCTCCTAACCCATTCCACTTCCCTCAGCTTTAACACCATAAGAATATGGCTAACTGATGTTCTTTATGGGTTGAGAGATGTCCCAGGGGAAGGGTACAAGGTGTTAAAAAGAAACAAAACCATATAAAACACTAAAACAAGTACAAGCACAACAGTCATACTCACACGGACATCACAAATATCTGGGGGGCCGACCTATTGCATCAAAAAGAGAACAAAAAAAAAATGTGTATAGAATTTAGCTTTTCACAAAAATAACCTAAAATCATCAGAGCTCTGAAAGTTAATCCAGGGTGCCCACAATGCCGCAAACTTATAAAAATCCCCTTGTAAATTTGCCGTAATTTCCTCCATTCTTTTCAATCTGTTTATTTCCGGTACCCACTCTTTGACGGTGGGAGTAGCTTGTGTACCCCAGTGTCTGGAGATGAGTGTTCGCGCGACAGATATAAGACGTGGTAGGAGTATTTTTTTTACCTTCCACATAGGGCCTTGGTAGATAGAAAGCAAAGCCATTTCTGGGGACTCCTTATACTGAGTGCCCAGAACGGAGGTGCATAATTGGAACACCTGCTCCCAAAACGCCTTGATTCGAGGGCATAACCACCATATATGAAGCATTGTACCCACGTCTCTTCCGCAGCGCCAACACTCCTCCGGATATATCCGAGAAATTCTATGAAGTATAGCTGGACATCTGTACCATCTAGTTAATGGCTTATAATTTTTTTCTTGGATATAAGCTGATGAGCTTGATTTGAAAGTTAGCCAAAAGGCCTTCTTCCAATCCTCCGCCGTAATCGAGTGTCCTATTTCTCTCTCCCACTCTCTAGTGTAGTACAGGCTTGTTGGTGGTGTACCCGATAAGAGCATACCATATATTAAAGATATAGATCCCGAGAGCATCGTATACCCCCACACAGAGACTCAAAGGGAGTTAAGTCCCTACGTAGCTGACCCTTGCTAGATAAATATTTGTAATAATCTTGGAGCTGTAAATAATGAAACCACTGACCCGCATAGTAGCCGTCAGCTTTCATTATTGTATTGAGTGGCTGTAATTCTTCTGGTGCTAAAACTTGCTTAATCGGGGAAGGGGCAGACGAAGTCCACTGAAGGAACCTATCTGATGTCATTCCCGGCAAAAATTCCGGGTTGCCCAAAATCGGGGTTAATGGACCTGGTATTGAGGCGATATCCCCTCTTTGGATGCTCCGGTCCCACACTTTCAAAAGGGCTTGAGTCACTGGTGGGAGTGTGTGTCTATTCTGGCGAAACTTAGGCGTTATCCATGGAAGCGAAGTCAGAGGGACCTCTAACAATTGTTGTTCAATGGTAACCCATTGTTTTGTTCGCTCGCTATGGAACCAATCTATTATCCTTTTCAATACTGCTGCTGTATGATACATTTCCATATTTGGCAAGCTAGCTCCTCCCTCCGTCTTCCGTTTCACTAAGATATCGTACCGAAGTCTGGCCGTGGAATTTGACCAGAGAAACCTAAGAAGGCTAGATCGCAAAGATCGAAAAAAAGACCATGGAAGATTCATTGGTAGCGTCTGGAACAGATACATAAATTGAGGCAAAATATCCATCTTGTAGATTGCCATTCTGCCTAGCCAGGAGTTTTTACTCGAAGCCCTTATCTGCAGACTACTAATTGTAAAGTTAAGCAAAGGGAGATAGTTCAGTTCATATGTTTTTTCTTCTGAGAGGGCAATGTTCACCGCTAGATATTTAAGTGATTGTGATTCCCATTGAAAAGGGAAATTTTTTTCTAGCATTTCTTTTTCTGTTGTCAAGATTGAAATATTGAGGCAACGAGATTTCGTGGTATTTACTTTGAAATTGCTATAAAATCCGAATTGTTCCAATTCCTGCAGAATATTTGGAAAGGCTATTTTTGGATTAGTTACATATATAAGTAGGTCATCCGCGAAAATGCTGAGTTTATATGTTTTACTATCCACCCGAACCACCTGAATTGCGGGGTTAGGCCGTAAGGCAACTGCAAGGTGTTCCATCGCCACAATGTAAAGATATGGTGATAGCGGGCAACCTTGTCGTGTCCCGTTAGTAATTCTTATGGACGCCGACAAAGTTCCATTAACCTTTATCCTTGCAGATGGAGCAGAATAAAGAGCCCTAATTTTCTGTATGAATTCTGCCGGGATACCTGCCTGTTCCAAAGACGCTACCATAAACCCCCAGTCCAGACGATCAAATGCCTTTTCCGCATCTAACGATAAAAGACAGAGCGGGCTCCTAGTACTTTGAGCGTGATGTATCAAAAGGCTTGTCTTTAGAATATTATCACGTGCTTCTCTTTTAGGTACAAATCCCACCTGATCAAGCCCTATTAAATATGGAATTACAGTTTGTAAGCGCTTAGCCAATAGTTTTGCAAAGATTTTTAGGTCAACATTTATCAGGGAAATAGGCCTATAACTAGAGCATTGAGTGGGATCTTTTCCTTCTTTCGCTATTAAAGTAATATGGGCTTCCTGTGTTTGTTTCGTAAATGGGCACTCAAGCTTAATTTCATTATAAAGATCACTCAGAATGGGGTTGAGGATATCTCCAAATTGTTTATAGAAGGTACCTGGAAATCCATCAGGACCAGGGCTTTTACCCGGTTTCAGGGTTTTAATAGTTTCCGTAACTTCTTCTACTGAGAACGGGGTCAAGAGGCTCATTGCCTGCTCCTTCGACAGGCTTGGAAGACCCGTACGGCAGATATATTCAGAAAGTTGTGTAGAGCTAGGTCTGTCTGCTATTGATGTTTTTGAGTCCTTTAAATTGTATAATGAGGAATAGTAATCTTGAAAGGTAGCTGCTATTTGTTCAGTAGCACACACCAAGCCGCGTTGGGGACAGCGCACCTTTGGGATGTAGCTCCTAGACTGTTTTTTGCTAATTGATCGTGCTAGCGCTTTGCTACACTTATTCCCATGTTCATGGAGAGCATGTTGCACATATTCTCTATGTTTCAAGGACGCTTGATCTAAAAGAGAATACAGTTCAGATCTCTTTTGCTGGAGCGACTGAAAGGTAGAAGCCTTCAGATCTTTTTTATGTTTCAGCTCTAGATTGTGGATCGCATCCATTAAGGATACCATAGTAGAAGCCCTATCCCTCTTCAATCTTGTGCCATGTGAAATTAGTATTCCCCTCAAAACGCACTTCAGTGCCTCCCACTTTACAGGAAGTGCAGTGATGTCTTCCTTATGATCGTTTAGGAAGGCCGTAATTGTCTCAACTAGGGCCTTCCTCGTAGGCGTGTCGTTTAGAAGATTTTCATTAAGTCTCCAAGTTGGCTTTAATTTATTGGAGTTGGGAAGCTTCAATGACAAAAACAATGGAAAATGATCTGACCACTTTTGTATACCAATCTCGGATCGCGGTTCCCAGTCTAGTAATCGGTGGGATATTAAAAAATAATCTATCCAGCTATATGTATTATGGGTAGAAGAATAGCATGTAAAATCCTTCTCTGTTGGGTGTAATACACGCCAAACATCTACAAGCTGGCAAGAGTGAAGCAACCGCTTCAACCTATTCAAGCGGGTGCCAGAGATATGTTGTTTTCCTGAAGAGGTGTCCATTGCGGGGTCCAAAATTACATTCAGGTCCCCTCCCAGGACTAGTACTCCCCCCTGGAAATCTCTTAGTTTATCTAGTACTGAGCTCAGCATATATCCTTGTCCTTGATTTGGTGCATAAATATTGGCCAACGTAAATAGCTGGTTAAAAATTTTACATTTAACAAATATATATCTTCCCTCCTCATCAATTAGCTTTTGAACATCAGAGACAACAATTGACGAGTGCACACCAATCGCCACTCCTCTTGATTTACCACTTGGATTATGACTCATAAACCAAGATGAGTAGTACCTGGTAGGCATTATTGGTGCTGATGAGCATTTAAAATGGGTTTCTTGTAAGAAAAGAATGCTTACCTTTTGCTTATGCATGTCATATATAATTTGTGATCTTTTTTGCGGTGTGTTCAACCCTCTGGCATTCAAAGTGCAGAACCTCACCGTTCTCATTGCGGTTGGAGAAGAGTCCAGAATGGACCAAACATCTGGCCGCTAGTCACACAGGCGGCTCCCCAGAGAAGCACAAATACCAACACAGTACATATACACACACCCACATAACAAGACAATGAACAAAAAACACAGAATATGCCTCCCGACAGAAGCAGGGATACCTTGGATAATATCATGTATCCACATTTCACGGTATCTCCAAGGGGATTTGTAACCCTGCAGAATAGACATAAATCCATTGGAAAAAAAAAAAAGGAAAAAAAGAAAAAAAGAAAAAATTCCTTTCCCTTCCCTTTTTCCCCTTTAGGACCAGGGACTTCCCTTGTAGGTCCACACCCCGGATCTAGGTCAAGGGGTGTTCCCAATGAAAAAGTAAAAAAGCAAGCAGGGAAAAAAAAAAAAAAAGGAACGTCAAAAAAGAAAAAAGAGAGAGAAAAAGATGGAATCCCACGCCCCAACCCACTCCCCACTGCACCGAAGCCTAATAAACTTTTCAAGCTAATACTTTTTCACGGCGATCGCCGTTATTGTAAACAAATGGCCATTTATAACTGGGCTCACGTTTTTGAATCACACGCAACGGTGGGGGTTTACTCCGCCACCAGACCACGTAGTATCGATACTTGCCCATGGGCCCTTGAATATACAAAAAAGAAAAACAGAAAAAAACACAAATAAATGAATAACCAAGCATTGAAATTGAAAAAAACATTGTGGTACTCTTCTAGAGGCACTTGCGCATATATTCCATCACGCATGCATCCACGTGCCTCTACATAAACAAAAAAAAAAAAAAGAAGGAATACAGTACCGACAGTTATTTTCCTCTCCCCTTTTCTCTTCCTTCTTCCTTTTTCTTTTTCCCCTTCCTTTCCATTCCAGATCCTCCTCTCGCCTCTTCTCCTCCCTAATAATACACCCATAGACCAACTGTCAAGCAGATATAACGTTTGAATGTTGATTTAGCCGCTGGTTACTGCTACTTTGAAGATTTCACTTCATTCCAGGGTTCCCAAGATGGTGGCTCTGAGAAAGGCCTCATTGGAGGATCCGGCCATGGCTCTAATTCCACTGGCTTAATGCCCAAGTTTTTTATAAAAGCTGGAAGGTCTGCTGGTACACGAAGAATAGACGAGCGGCCATTTTTGCGCGCCCATAGATGAAACGGGTATCTCCAGTTGTAGGTTATATCAGCTTCGGCAAGAGCTCTTGTTAACGGCCGTAAAGCTCTACGTTTTGCAAGAGTTCGGCCGGAGAGGTCAGAATACAGTGTGATTTGGGCCCCATTCGAATCAATTGGGCCATGGTTCCGAGCTTTATTCATAAGTTCCTCCTTACATTTAAAAAATTGCACCCGACATAACACATCTCTAGGTCGGGTGCTAGCGCGATTCATGCTAGCTGGTATTCGATGTAGCCGGTCAATTTCGATATGTTCCTCGGCTGGTTTGCCTAATAAAGAATTGAAAATCCCTTTAACCAGGGGCAGGAGTTCTTCTTTAGTTATTGTCTCTGGGAGGCCTCTCAGGCGAATGTTATTGCGTCTATGGCGGTCCTCCATGTCATCCATATGGGACCATAGAACTTGCAGTTGAGTTTGTTGTTCAGCTAGAACTGCTTGCATCTCAGAGTGTCCTGTGATCATAGAGGGGATTACCAGCTCAACTGCCTCTACTCGTTCATGGAAGCTCTGTAAGCTTTTATTAAGATCAGCCATATCCCTTTTATGGCTATCCTCCAACCGGTGGAACATGGCCTCCATGTCTCTTTTGGTAGGCAGTAATCTCAATAATTTCTCAAATCGATCATCGATCTCTGCGAGCTCCTCTTCACTCCCTGATTCTGAGCTATCTCTATCCTGTACTGAGACCGCATTGCCGGGATTATGTGAGGAGCCTAGTGTTTGTTGTGGTGTCTCCTGGCTACTACGACTGCTTTTACCAGTCGCCATGTTTGACAGCCTTTTGGAGGGGGTATGTTCGTGAGAGCGAGTACTGTAGAAGTAGTTCCCTATATCTGCCCTCTCATCTGGCTGATCATGTGTTGCAGTTTTGCAGGGTTTCTTCTTTGTAGTTTTACTCATCTTCTATTCACCAGTAGAAGATAACGCCCACATACAATGTTCACCGATGCGTCTACAGTAATTGTTATAAAGGAGAGTTTCCTGCTGGTGCTGTAAGGGCCAGATTATTGTTTTAAAATCATCTAGTGCTATAGGGAGAGTTTCCTGCTGGTGCTGTAAGGGACAGATTATTGTTCTAAAATCATCTCCTAGTTCTACAGGGAGAGGTTCCTGCTGGTGCTGTGAAGGACAGATTATTGTTCTAAAATCATCTAGTGCTATAGGGAGAGGTTCCTGATGGTGATGTAAGGGCCAGATTATTGTTCTAAAATCATCTCCTAGTTCTATAAGGAGAAATTCCTGCTGGTGCTGTAAGGGCCAGATTATTGTTCTAAAATCATCACATACTGCTAGAGGGGGAGGTTCCTGCTGGTGCTGTGAGGGACAGATTATTGTTCTAAATTCATCTCCTACTGCTATAGGGAGAGGTTCCTGCTGGTGCTGTGAGGGATAGATTATTGTTCTAAGATCATCTCCTAGTTCTGTAGGGAGAGGTTCCTGCTGGTGATGTAAGGGCCAGATTATTGTTTTAAAATCATCTCTTAGTTCTATAAGGAGAGGTTCCTGCTGGTGCTGTAAGGGCCAGATTATTGTTCTAAAATCATTACATACTGCTAGAGGGGGAGGTTCCTGCTGGTGCTGTGAGGGACAGATTATTGTTCTAAAATCATCTCCTACTGCTATAGGGAGAGGTTCCTGCTGGTGCTGTAAGGGACAGATTATTGTTCTAAAATCATCTCCTAGTTCTATAGGGAGAGGTTCCTGCTAGTGCTGCGAGGGACAGATTATCATTTTAAAATCATCTAGTGCTATAGGGAGAGGTACCTGCTGGTGCTGTGAGGGACAGATTATTTTTCTAAAATCATCTCCTAGTACTATAAGGAGAGGTTCCTGATGGTGCTATAAGGGACAGATTATTGTTCTAAAATCATCTCCTACTGCTATAGGGAGAGGTTCCTGCTGGTGCTGTAAGGAATAGATTATTGTTCTAAAATCATCTCCTAATTCTATAGGAAGAGGTTCCTGCTAGTGCTGTGAGGGGCAGATTATTGTTCTAAAATAATCTAGTGCTATAGGGAGAGGTTCCTGCTGGTGCTTTAAGGACCGGATTATTGTTCTAAAATAATCACATATTGCTAGAGGGGGAGGTTCCTGCTGGTGCTGTGAGGGATAGGTTATATTTCTAAAATCATCTCCTACTGCTATATGGAGAGGTTCCTGCTGGTGCTGTGAGGGACAGATTATTGTTCTAAAATCATCTCCTAGTTCTATAGGGAGAGGTTCCTGCTGGTGCTATGATGGTTAGGTTATTGTTCTAAAATCATCTCCTAGTTCTATAGGGAGAGGTACCTGCTGGTGCTTTGAGTGAAGGATTATTGTTTTAAAATCATTTAGTGCTATAGGGAGAGGTTCCTGCTGGTGCTGTAAGGGACAGATTATTGTTCTAAAATCATCTCCTAGTTCTATAAGGAGAGGTTCCTGCGGGTGCTGTAAGGGCCAGATTATTGTTCTAAAATCATCTCCTACTGCTATATGGAGAGGTTATTGCTGGTGATGTGAGGGACAGATTATTGTTCAAAAATCAACTCCTTCTGCTATAGGGAGAGGTTCCTGCTGGTGCTGTAAGGGACAGATAATTGTTCTAAAATCATCTCCTAGTTCTATAGGTAGAGTTTCCTGCTGGTGCTGTGAGGGATAGATTATTGTTCTAAAATCATCTCCTAATTCTATAGGAAGAGGTTCCTGCTAGTGCTGTGAGGGGCAGATTATTGTTCTAAAATAATCTAGTGCTATAGGGAGAGGTTCCTGCTGGTGCTGTAAGCGCCGGATTATTGTTCTAAAATCATCACATACTACTAGAGGGGGAGGTTCCTGCTGGTGCTGTGAGGGACAGATTATTGTTCTAAAATCATCTCCTACTGCAATAGGGAGAGGTTCCTGCTGGTGCTGTGATGGATAGATTATTGTTCTAAAATCATCTCCTAGTTCTGTAGGGAGAGGTTTGTGCTGGTGCTGTGAGGGACAGATTTTTGTTCTAAAATCATCTAGTGCTATAGGAAGAGCTTCCTGCTGGTGCTGTGAGGGATAGAATATTGTTTTTAAATCATCTCCTAGTTCTATAGGGAGAGGTTCCTAATGGTGCTGTGAGGGATAGATTATTGTTCTAAAATCATCTCCTAGTTCTATAGGGAGAGGTTCCTGCTGGTGCTATGAGGGAAAGATTATTGTTCTAAAATTATTTAGTGCTATAGGGAGAGGTTCCTGCTGGTGCTGTAAGGGACATATTATTGTTCTAAGATCATCTCCTAATTCTATAAGGAGTGGTTCCTGCTGGTGCTGTAAAGGCTAGATTATTGTTCTAAAATAATCACATATTGCTAGAGGGGGAGGTTCCTGCTGGTGCTGTGAGGGATAGGTTATATTTCTAAAATTATCTCCTACTGCTATATGGAGAGGTTCCTGCTGGTGCTGTGAGGGACAGATTATTGTTCTAAAATCATCTCCTAGTTCTATAGGGAGAGGTTCCTGCTGGTGCTATGATGGATAGATTATTATTCTAAAATCATCTCCTAGTTCTATAGGGAGAGGTACCTGCTGGTGCTGTGAGTGAAGGACTATTGTTCTAAAATCATTTAGTGCTATAGTGAGAGGTTCCTGCTGGTGATGTAAGGGACAGATTATTGTTCTAAAATCATCTCCTAGTTCTATAAGGAGAGGTTCCTGCTGGTGCTGTAAGGGCCAGATTATTGTTCTAAAATCATCACATACTGCTAGAGGGGGAGGTTCCTGCTGGTGCTGTAAGGGACAGTTTATTGTTCTAAAATCATCTCCTACTGCTATAGGGAGAGGTTCCTGCTGGTGCTGTAAGGGACAGATCATTGTTCTAAAATCATCTCCTAGTTCTATAGGTAGAGTTTCCTGCTGGTGCTGTGAGGGATAGATTAATGTTCTAAAATCATCTCCTAGTTCTATAGTGAGAGGTTCCTGCAGGTGCTGTGAGGGACAGATTATTGTTCTAAAATCATCTAGTGCTATAGGTAGAGTTTCCTGCTGGTGCTGTGAGGGATAGATTATTGTTATAAATTCATCTCCTAGTTCTATAGTGAGAGGTTCCTGCAGGTGCTGTGAGGGACAGATTATTGTTCTAAAATCATCTAGTGCTATAGGGAGAAGTTCCTGCTGGTGCTGTAAGGGACAGATTATTGTTCTAAAATCATCTCCTAGTTCTATAAGGAGAAGTTCCTGCTGGTGCTGTAAGGGATAGATTATTGTTTTAAAATCATCTCCTACTGCTATAGGGAGAGGTTCCTGCTGGTGTTGTAAGGGACAGATTATTGTTCTAAAATCATCTAATAGTTCTATAGGGAGAGGTTCCTGCTGGTGCTGTGAGGGATAGATTATTGTTCTAAAATAATCTCCTAGTTCTATAGTGAGAGGTTCCTGCTGGTGCTATGAGGGAAAGATTATTGTTCTAAAATCATTTAGTGCTATAGGGAGGGGTTCCTGCTGGTGCTGTAAAGGACATATTATTGTTCTAAGATCATCTCCTAGTTCTATAAGGAGAGGTTCCTGCTGGTGCTGTAAGGGCCAGATTATTGTTCTAAAATCATCACATACTGCTAGAGGGGGAGGTTCCTGCTGGTGATGTGAGGGACAGGTTATTGTTCTAAAATCATCTCCTACTGCTATAGGGAGAGGTTCCTGCTGGTGCTGTGAGGGACAGATTATTATTCTAAAATCATCTCCTAATTCTATAGGGAGAGGTTCCTGCTAGTGCTGTGAGGGACAGATTATTGTTCTAAAATCATCTAGTGCTATAGGGAGAGGTTCCTGCTGGTGCTGTAAGGGCCAGATTATTGTTCTAAAATCATTACATACTGCTAGAGGGGGAGGTTCCTGCTGGTGCTGTGAGGGACAGATTATTGTTCTAAAATCATCTCCTACTGCTATAGGGAGAGGTTGCTGCTGGTGCTGTGAGGGATAGATTACTGTTCTAAAATCATCTCCTAATTCTATAGGGAGAGGTTCCTGCTGGTGCTGTGAGGCACAGATTATTGTTTTAAAATCATCTAGTGCTATAGGGAGAGGTTCCTGCTGGTGCTGTAAGGGCCAGATCATTGTTCTAAAATCATCACATACTGCTAGAGGGGGAGGTTCCTGCTGGTGCTGTGAGGGACGGATTATTGTTCTAAAATCATCTACTACTGCTATAAGGAGAGGTTCCTGCTGGTGCTGTGAGGGGCAGATTATTGTTCTAAAATCATTTAGTGCTATAGGGAGAGGTTCCTGCTGGTGCTGTAAGGGCCAGATTATTGTTTTAAAATCATCTAGTGCTATAGGGAGATGTGCCTGCTGGTGCTGTAAGGGCCAGATTATTGTTTTAAAATCATCTAGTTCTATAGGGAGAGGTTCCTGCTGTTGCTGTAAGGGACAGATTATTGTTCTAAAATCATCTCCTAGTTCTATAGGTAGAGGTTCCTGCCGGTGCTGTGAGGGACAGATTATTGTTCTAAGATCATCTCCTAGTTCTATAGGGAGAGGTTCCTGCTGGTGATGTAAGGGCCAGATTATTGTTCTAAAATCATCTCTTAGTTCTATAAGGAGAGGTTCCTGCTGGTGCTGTAAGGGCCAGATTATTGTTCTAAAATCATCACATACTGCTAGAGGGGGAGGTTCCTGCTGGTGCTGTGAGGGACAGATTATTGTTCTAAAATCATCTCCTACTGCTATAGGTAGAGGTTCCTGCTGGTGCTGTGAGGGATAGATTACTGTTCTAAAATCATCTCCTAATTCTATAGGGAGAGGTTCCTGCTGGTGCTGTAAGGGACAGATTATTGTTCTAAAATCATCACATACTGCTAGAGGGGGAGGTTCCTGCTGGTGCGTTGTGGGACAGATTATTGTTCTAAAATCATCTACTACTGCTATAGGGAGACGTTCCTGCTGGTGCTTTGAGGGGCAGATTATTGTTATAAAATCATCTAGTGCTATAGGGAGAGGTTCATGCTGGTGCTGTAAGGGCCAGATTATTGTTTTAAAATCATCTAGTGCTAAAGGGAGAGGTTCCTGCTGGTGCTGTAAGGGCCAGATTATTGTTCTAAAATCATCACATACGGCTAGAGGGTGAGGTTCCTGCTGGTGCTGTGAGGGACAGATTATTGTTCTAAAATCATCTCCTACTGCTATAGTGAGAGGTTCCTGCTGGTGCTGTGAGGGATAGATTATTGTTCTAAAATCATCACATACTGCAAGAGGGGGAGGTTCCTGCTGGTGCTGTAAGGGACAGTTTATTGTTCTAAAATCATCTCCTACTGCTATATGGAGAGGTTCCTGCTGGAGCTGTGAGGGATAGATTATTGTTCTAAAATCATCTCCTAGTTCTATAGGGAGAGGTTTGTGCTGGTGCTTTGAGGTACAGATTTTTGTTCTAAAATCATCTAGTGCTATAGAAAGAGCTTCCTGCAGGTGCTGTGAGGGATAGATTATTGTTTTAAAATCATCTCCTACTGCTATAGGGAGAGGTTCCTGCTGGTGTTGTAAGGTACAGATTATTGTTCTAAAATCATCTACTAGTTCTATAGGGAGAGCTTCCTGCTGGTGCTGTGAGGGACATATTATTGTTCTAAGATCATCTCCTAGTTCTATAAGGAGAGGTTCCTGCTGGTGCTGTAAGGGCTAGATTATTGTTCTAAAATCATCACATACTGCTAGAGGAGGAGGTTCCTGCTGGTGCTGTGAAGGATAGGTTATATTTCTAAAATAATCTCCTACTGCTATATTGAGAGGTTCCTGCTGGTGCTGTGAGGGATAGATTATTGTTCTAAAATCATCTCCTAGTTCTATAAGGAGAGGTTCCTGCTGGTGCTGTAAGGACTAGATTATTGTTCTAAAATCATCACATACTGCTAGAGGGGAGGTTCCTGCTGGTGCTGTGCGGGACAGATTATTGTTCTAAAATCATCTCCTACTGCTATAGGGAGAGGTTCCTGCTGGTGCTGTGAGGGATAGATTATTGTTCTAAGATCATCTCCTAGTTCTATAGGGAGAGGATCCTGCTGGTGATGTAAGGACCAGATTATTGTTCTAAAATCATCTCTTAGTTCTATAAGGAGAGGTTCCTGCTGGTGCTGTAAGGGCCAGATTATTGTTCTAAAATCATGACATACTGCTAGAGGGGGAGGTTCCTGCTGGTGCTGTTAGGAACAGATTATTGTTCTAAAATAATCTCCTACTGTTTTAGGGAGAGATTCCTGCTGGTGCTGTGAGGGATAGATTATTGTTCTAAAATCATCTCCTAATGCTATAGGGAGAGGTTCCTGCTGGTGCTGTGAGGGACAGATTATTGTTTTAAAATCATCTAGTGCTATAGGGAGAGGTTCCTACTGGTGCTGTAAGGGACAGATTATTGTTCTAAAATCATCTCATAGTCCTATAAGGAGAGGTTCCTGCTGGTGCTGTAAGGGCCAGAATATTGTTCTAAAATCAACACATACTGCTAGAGGGGAAGGTTCCTGCTGGTGATGTGAGGGACAGGTTATTGTTCTAAAATCATCTCCTACTGCTATAGGGAGAGGTTCCTGCTGGTGCTGTGAGGGATAGATTATTGTTCTAAAATAATCTCCTAATTCTATAAGGAGAGGTTCCTGCTAGTGCTGTGAGGGACAGATTATTGTTCTAAAATCATCTAGTGCTATAGGGAGAGGTTCCTGCTGGTGCTTTAAGGGCCAGATTATTGTTCTAAAATCATCACATACTGCTAGAGGGGGAGGTTCCTGCTGGTGCTGTGAGGGACAGATTATTGTTCTAAAATCATCTCCTACCGCTATAGGGAGAGGTTCCTGCTGGTGCTGTAAGGGACAGATTATTGTTTTAAAATCATCTCCTAGTTCTATAGGGAGAGGTTCCTGCTGGTGCTGTGAGGGATAGATTATTGTTCTAAAATCATCTCCTAGTTGTATAGGGAGAGGTTCCTGCTAGTGCTGCGAGGGACAGATTATCGTTTTAAAATCATCTAGTGCTATAGGGAGAGGTTCCTGCTGGTGCTGTAAGGGACAGATTACTTTTCTAAAATCATCTCCTAGTACTATAAGGAGAGGTTCCTGATGGTGCTGTAAGAGCCAGATAATTGTTCTAAAATCATCACATACTGCTAGAGGGGGAGGTTCCTGATGGTGCTGTGAGAGACAGATTATTGTTCTAAAATCATCTCCTACTGCTATAGGGAGAGGTTCCTGCTGGTGCTGTGAGGAATAGATTATTGTTCTAAAATCATCTCCTAATTCTATAGGAAGAGGTTCCTGCTGGTGCTGTAAGGGACAGATTATTGTTCTAAAATCATCTCCTAGTTCTATAGGAAGAGGTTCCTGCTAGTGCTGTGAGGGACAGATTATTGTTCTAAAATAATCTAGTGCTATGGGGAGAGGTTCCTGCTGGTGCTGTAAGGGCCGGATTATTGTTCTAAAATCATCACATACTCCTAGAGGGGGAGGTTCCTGCTGGTGCTGTGAGGGACAGATTATTGTTCTAAAATCATCTCCTACTGCAATAGGGAGAGGTTCCTGCTTGTGCTGTGAGGGATAGATTATTGTTCTAAAATCATCTCCTAATTCTATAGGGAGAGGTTTGTGCTGGTGTTGTGAGGGACAGATTATTGTTCTAAAATCATCTAGTGCTATAGGGAGAGGTTCCTGCTGGTGCTGTAAGGGCCAGATTATTGTTCTAAAATCATCACATACTGCTAGAGGGTGAGGTTCCTGCTGGTGCTGTGAGGGACAGATTATTGTTCTAAAATCATCTCCTACTGCTATAGTGAGAGGTTCCTGCTGGTGCTGTGAGGGATAGATTATTGTTCTAAAATCATCACATACTGCTAGAGGGGGAGGTTCCTGCTGGTGCTGTAAGGGACAGTTTATTGTTCTAAAATCATCTCCTACTGCTATATGGAGAGGTTCCTGCTGGAGCTGTGAGGGATAGATTATTGTTCTAAAATCATCTCCTAGTTCTATAGGGATAGGTTTGTGCTGGTGCTTTGAGGGACAGATTTTTGTTCTAACATCATCTAGTGCTATAGAAAGAGCTTCCTGCTGGTGCTGTGAGGGATAGATTATTGTTTTAAAATCATCTCCTACTGCTATAGGGAGAGGTTCCTGCTGGTGTTGTAAGGTACAGATTATTGTTCTAAAATCATCTACTAGTTCTATAGGGAGAGCTTCCTGCTGGTGCTGTGAGGGACATATTATTGTTCTAAGATCATCTCCTAGTTCTATAAGGAGAGGTTCCTGCTGGTGCTGTAAGGGCTAGATTATTGTTCTAAAATCATCACATACTGCTAGAGGGGGAGTTTCCTGCTGGTGCTGTGAGGGATAGGTTATATTTCTAAAATAATCTCCTACTGCTATATGGAGAGGTTCCTGCTGGCGCTGTGAGGGATAGATTATTGTTCTAAAATCATCTCCTAGTTCTATAAGGAGAGGTTCCTGCTAGTGCTGTAAGGGCTAGATTATTGTTCTAAAATCATCACATACTGCTAGAGGGGAGGTTCCTGCTGGTGCTGTGCGGGACAGATTATTGTTCTAAAATCATCTAGTACTATAGGAAGAGCTTCCTGCTGGTGCTGTGAGGGATAGATTATTGTTTTAAAATCATCTCCTACTGCTATAGGGAGAGGTTCCGGCTGGTGTTGTAAGGGACAGATTATTGTTCTAAAATCATCTCCTAGTTCTATAGGGAGAGGTTCCTGCTGGTGCTGTGAGGGATAGATTATTGTTCTAAAATCATCTCCTAGTTCTATAGGGAGAGGTTCCTGCTGCTCCTGTGAGGGACAGATTCGTGTTCTAAAATAATCTCC